>PVHP010000653.1:83820-102214 GCA_004024765.1 Zapus hudsonius
TTTTTTTTTTTTTTTTTGGAAATAGACATTATCTCTCATTGCTGGAACAAAACACCTGACCTGAGTAGTGTTTGGAAGGAATGGGGTTATTTTTGCCTTACAGCTTCAAGGGGAAATGTTCATCCTGGTGGGGAAGCACCACCAGTCCAGACAGCTGCTATCACTAGTCCACATCAGCAGGGAGAAAGCAGAAAATCTCAAGAGTGCCAAGGAGGGCTAGATGATCACACCTCAAGGCCGGTCCCTAGTGACACACTTCTCACAGCAAGGCTCCACCTCCAAATGGTTACACAAAAACAGTGCCACCAGTCAGAGGTCAAACATCCAAATACCTGGGTCTATGGGAGACTGTCCCCATCCAAACCCATACACTATTGTTTGCCCCATGCCTATGCCATAATTGGTGTATAAACACATTAGGATGAGATGAAAGTATTTTTTTACCTCTTTGGTCCTTCTATGGAGACCATGGCTATTTTAAAAATTATTATCTTTTTTAATCTTTTGTTTTTTATTAGAGAGAGAGTGAGAATGGGCACAGTCAGGGCCTTCAGACATACGTCACCTTGGGCTTTATGTGGGTACTGAGAAATTGAACTCAGGTCTTTCTGCTTTGCAGGCAAACACCTTAACCCTAAGTAATCTTTCCAGCTCATTAATATATTAGTCAACACTTGCATATTATATGAAATATTTGACCTTTAAGAACTGTGGTCTTTTTTTTTTTTTGAGGTAGTGTCTGACCTGGAACTCGCTGTGTAGTCTCAGGCTGGCCTTGAACTCACAAGCAATCCTCCTACCTCTGCCTCATAAATACTGGGATTAAAGGAGTGTGCCATCATGCCCAGCAAAAGTGATAATTTAAAGGAAAACTCAAAGTTGCAGTCTGTTTTTTAACAAAAACACAGAATTCTTACCACATTTTTTGCCTTTGTGTTTTTATTTTCATTAAACTATTGTTTAAAAGCAGAAAACAAAAAAATGGAGAAAAAACCCTCACACAGTGCAGCACGATGCATTGCACGATGCATTCTGAAAAGCTGTTACAATCTCCAATATTCGAGACAATGCAGTATTTTGAAATCATGCAGTGTGTCTTGTGATTTTAAAATCTGCTTTGAACTTCTCAAAAGAAGGATATCACTTACATACTACACTCTATGGTGGTAGTTTTATCATTCCTAGCAAATAAATGGCAGGTATATCAAGCAGATTCTTTTGAAATGTGTGGGTGTTTCCCAGAGAGTTCAAGGGTGGCTTCATGGGGCTAATTTGAATCCCATTCTTATCCCCAGCCTCCCAAGGTCACTTATCTTCCCATATCATTTGGGGCTGTGGTTTTATAGTGAAGATGGAAACTCTTAGACTAAAAAATTGTTTGGATGTAAATTTGATAATCATATTTTTGGCTAAGCATGTCCCCTGATTTTTCAGTGTAGAATAGAATTTTGGTGCAGAGGAAGCAGTACTGAGGAACTTTCTGCAGCTGCCACCACAGGAAGCAGCCATGCCTGGGGAAGTGGGAAAAACCGATATGGAGAGGATCGGCCTCTTCAGTGAGATGGAATACATCACTGTGGGTGACAAATACGTGTCACCATATAATCGTAAGTGTACTTGTTGTTGTTTTAAGTAGGTCAAAACATTCATTTTTTAAATTTTCCAAATTCTTTTTTATACTTTGTAGTTTTATAGCTTAATAATAGATACTGTCCACATGAAGATTTGAATTGTTTATGGTAAATTATTTTTATTGTTAAGGAACTGTATTTGAGCTCTAAAGTTGACTGACTTGTGACATTGCAAATCAGTAAAGAGTGAACTTAATCTTATGAGTAGGAAGCTCATTTGATCAGGCTCCCTTGACCTTGATTCTAATTTTATTTCCTCTCCTGAGTTCATGGTGAGTCTCTACTGGGATACTTTACTTTTTTTCATTAGGTAGGACACTCCACCATACACACAGCATTTGTATCCAAGAAAACTGTCCATTACTTTTCAAACAATAAAATGCTAAATGAATTGGTGAAGGATTTACTTTTTAGAAAAGTCAAAATAAAAAGATCTAAATAAACTAGGTGTGGTGACCCATGTCTGTGATCCCAGCACCTGGGAAGTGGAAGCAGGAGGATTAGGAGTTCAGGGCCAGCCTTGGACTACAGGAGACCTGTTCTAAAACAAAACCAAGGAAGACAACAAACAAATCTAAAAAGATACTTTTAAAATTTCAGTTAAAGTTCTTGTGTGTGTGTGTGTGTGTGTGTGTGTGTGTGTGTGTGTGCACATGGCATACATAGCCCAGGTGAGGATGTCAGAGAATAACCTTGGGTTTGGGTTCTCATCTTCCACCTTGTTTGAAACAAGGTCTCTAGTTCTTGCTATCTATGTGTTCTTCAGGCTAACTGGCCTTCCATATTTCACAAAAATTCCTGCCTCTGCCTCCCTCCTTATTATAGGTAAACTGAGATTACAGCTATCTGCTGCACTGTCTGGATTGTGTTACATGGGTTCTAGGGATTTGAATTTACTTATGCTTGCCTGGTACACACTTTAGTCACCACCCTATCCCCCAGCTCTCAGTGAAAGTTTTGCATATTAAAAAAAGAATTTTTGCACTGATATAGAATATATTCATGATAAATAATCATTCAATAGAAAAACAAGGTATACAATAATGTCTGTGTAATGATAAGCATTAGAAACGAGAAAAAAGCTTACATAACACTGCTTTGAACGTGTCTAGATGCACTTTGGAAGACAGTCAATATTCTGGCCTGTGTGAGAGAAATGGGGTGACCAAGTACATCATGACTAATTGTAAAAATGCTTATGCTATTGAGTTTGAAATGATTTTAATAAATAACATTTTCAAAATTTGAAGTTAAAATTCAGTGCTACAAACTCACACTTCAATAACCATGTGAGTTGTGTTGTGTAGGCAACGGGGAATTGGGGATAACAACTCATGGTTGGCCCACTAAACAATGTAACTCATTATGAACAATAAAGAAAAAAAAATTCAGCCTTCCCAGATTCAATTACCTTCCCCCTTCTAATAATCCTTTTCCCCCCAACTAGTCCCCCTTCTACTTTGGTATCTTCTTTTGTGACCCCAAGTTCAACTAGGATTACTTGCATGAGTATGGATGGAGAGTTATTTATTATAAGTGATGATTTACAGAAAATAACCTTTAAACAGATTACTGAGTTACTAGTATGTTGTTGTATAAATATGAACATTTAAAAATATGTTCTGTAGATAGTCATTGGGCTGTTTCTTGTGTTTATTAAAAGTGCTGTCAACATTCTTGTTCATGTCTTAGTGGTCATGAGCACTCATGTGATTTGAACTTACACCTAGGAGGGGAGTTGCTTCAGTTTAAGTGTTCATTTCTCAACCTACACAAACCCATGTACTTCTGTCACACATGAGTGGAGTTCCTTACTGTGTTGATTAGGAAAGCCCCTTTCAACTCTGAAATTCAGAGTATATAACAAAGACCTGAAGCTAAATGTTCAATTGTTTTTCTGGAAACTTCTCAGATCTTATTGCCAATATTGCATTTAACACAGAGCTTTCAGGGAACATTTGGAAACAGTGTTTTAGGGCTTCAGTTCATACTTGGGTCAAATAATATTTGAAAACTTTTCTGTTTTCCTTCCTGTCCTTTAATTACTCATGTGGAAAATCACAATATTCTTTATTTTTAAAGGCCCCTTTAATGAGAACGCAAACAAAAATAGACAGATGTTCCCTGGTGGAACCAAAGAAATGTCAAATCTCCAGGCAGGATACTTTGATCCCCAGTTCATAAGGATTTTTGAAGGTGAAGGCTACGTGAGTCTGAATCAAGTGAGGAGACGGCATATGATGCAAGAAGCCAAAAAAAATCTAGGCAAAGCCTTCATCCCCAGTAATGGAGAGAAAAAGCCGTAAGTTCTGTGTGTAGCCTAACAGAAATATTTTTTCTATATTTAAATATATAATTAATTATATTTTAAGTATCCATTCACATTTAGTAAGTATAATTTAAGTATTACTGTTTTGGGTGGAGACAGTTATTTTGGGTGACAGAGATTGACAAGTAATTTTAAACAGGACCCGGATGTTGGCTCAGTAAGTAAAAGCACTTGCCCAGCAAACATGAGGACCTGAGAGGGCACAAGTTTGATCCTCACATAAAAAGCTTGGCATGGCTGTACATGTTTGTAACCTCAGTCCTGTGGGGAGTGGAGACCAGAGAATTTTTGGGGCTCACTGGTTAGCCAGTCTGACTAAAAATGGCGACTCGGTACAGTGAGACATGCTGTCTCAAAGAACCACATGGATAAGCAGTAGAGAAGGTCACCAGCATTTTTTTCTGCTATTCAGTTTTCTCCCACCTATGATGAACTTTGACCCATGTGGAAATCATTTCTACCTTGATATGTTAGGTTATATTTATTTATCAGTCCAGAAATAATGAGTTTTTAATTAGACAATCTTTCCTTTCTTTTACAATCTCATAGATATGTCAAAAGTCTCTAATTTAGTTGTTCATAGAACATATTTCCAAAAATGAGATTGGTAATGTCAATAAGAGGCCATTGTAATAGCACTTTACATCAAATATGCACCATAGCCATTCTATTCTTCACGAGCATTTAATTCATATGGTTTCCTGCTACATGTTATATTTTAAAGCATTATATTTTACTTTTGATTTAGCTTTTTTTTGGAAGTAGTGTCACACTCTAGCCCCCAGAGTAACCTGGAATTCACTATGTAGTCTCAGGGTAGCCTTGAACTCTTGGCAATCCTCTTACTTCTGCCTCTCAAGTGCTGGGATTAAAGAGCGCATCACCATGCTGGCTAATTTAGCATTACTTAATTGGCAATATTGATGGGATTTGGTTTATTATTTCACATAGGTATACAATAGTATTTGGTCAAATTTGATACCCTTTATCTCCCCTCCCCCAAAAGAGACAGTGAGTAAATTCTAATTATAGTTGCTTTTAACATTTACTCTAAGTAACATTCTAGTTAAATTATACTTTTGCATAGCTGTCCTTTTAAAAAGTTTTTTTTTCATTTATTTGTTTGGGATCAGAGAGATCTAGAGACAGAAAGAGAATGGGTGTATCACAGCCTCTTGCCACTGCAAATGGACTCCACTGTGTTGTATCTGGCTTTGCATGGATACTGGAGAATTGAACCTGGGCTGGCAGGTTTTGTAAGGAAGCACATCTAACCACTGAGTCATCTCCCCAGCCCAGAAGTGTTCTTTTCTCTGTGATATTATTGCTTTACTTTTTAATTGTATTTTAAAACTTTTGACATGTGTTTATACATAGGGTTATTAACAGTAAGTCTCCTCTCCTAATGGAACCTTTACTTTTGGGCTGAATATATTAAATAATCAGTGTTTGGTGTGAGTGGATAGGAATGATTCCAACTCCCTGAGATTACAAAATCATATGTCTTTGGAATATTGGAGCTAAATCTAAACAGTTAAGGGCATATCTATCTCAATGCTTGTGATTTTGAAAAATGAGGAAGTTAAAATTAGTTTAAAAATTAATACAGAGTGATTGCATTTCATATCAGAGTCAGACAAGCCCATTCTTTTATACATGATAGTTTGAATGTGTGTCTCCCATAGCCTCATGTGTTTGTAATTAAGCTTAGTACTCAATCCCCAGCTGGCAACAGTGTGGGAGGTGGAGTCTTATTGGAGGAGGAGTGTCACTAGAACTGAGCCTTGAGGTTTATATAGCCCAGCTCCCCCTTGCCAGAGCAAGCTTTTTCTGGCTATTTTGCAGCTGCTATAGCAGGATATGATGCCCAGCCTTTGCTCTACCATGCTTTGATAAGACTTCCCCTTGAGACTGTAAGCCAAAATAAACTGTTTCCTTCCACATGCTGCTTTTAGTTGAGCATTTTGTCCCAAATACAACAAGGTAGCTGCAACAGAAAATTAATACTGAGAAGTGTGGTCATTGCTACAGAAATCCTGAACATGTGGTTTTTCAATCAGTTGGAGCTGATTTGCTAGAGTAATATGAAAGGATTTGGAACTTTGGACTAGAAAAGCCTTCCAGTACTGTAAACAGAGTTTAATGGGCCATTCTTGTGAGAATGCAGCTGTAGAGAGAACTACAGTACAGATGGACTATGAAAGCTTG
The DNA here is from genome assembly GCA_004024765.1 of Zapus hudsonius. NCBI lineage: Eukaryota > Metazoa > Chordata > Mammalia > Rodentia > Dipodidae > Zapus > Zapus hudsonius. The sequence continues at coordinate 89,989 of PVHP010000653.1, forward strand.
TCTAATGAGGTTTCAGAAGGGAAAAGGGACTTTGTTGGGGATGAGCTAGAAGCAGTTCATGTAATATTCTGGCTGAATTCGGTCTGTATTCTGAAAACTTAAGCAAATTAATCAATTTAAATATTGGGCCTGCTGTTTTGCATTGGGACAGCAGGAGGAATGATGATTCTGGTGAAAGTGGGGGCCTGAAGGAAGAATGCTGAGGTGTTTTCCTGCTCTTTGAAGTTGGATTTATTTCCCACCCCACCTCATTAACAGACTTGGTAACCCAACCTGGGACTAATTTTGGAAGTATGACAAATGACAAGTGCGGGAAAGAGAGTCATTGCATTTGCAACATATTTTATGTTGTGAAGTTGGCCTTTAGGTGATGTGTAGTGTGTTATAGTCCCTAAATAGAGGCCAAGTTGGACCATAGCAAGGGTCAGTGAAAATGAACTGTGGAATTCAGGGAAGACCCTCACATTTTGGAGATTTCAGGACTGTAGGACAACCAACAAGGAGAGCTGCTTATTTTGGCTTGGGTGAATCTTCCCAGAAAGCAAGTGGCCAAGGCTGGAGGGGCAGAATTTGGAGCACAGAGATTTGTTGTGGGTCACATATGCTGGACAAGGAACCACTGGATTTGATGGTTTCCTTGCTTATTTTCTGTTTTGTGTTGCTCCAATTTTCCTTTCTGTATTATCCAATTCCCTCTTTTTCAAATGGGAATGTTTACTCTATGCTAATATGTGTTGGAAATATTTAATTTATTTTTGGTTTTATAGGGTTCACAGTTAAGAGACTCTTTAGGGTCCCAGATGAGACTTTGAATTTTGAACAGGGCTGTGACTGCTAAGGACTAGGGGGACTTTGAAAGTTGGACTCAATGTATTTTGCCTCATGAGAGGTTTGTGAGTCTATGGGGACCAGGGTTGGAATGTGGAAAATTATTGGTTTTGTTTTTAACTTTTTAAAATGAATATCTTTATAATGAATAAGTTTGTATATATTGTATTAGCAAATCTTGTGAAGGAGTCTCCCCTCCCACTCCTCCTCCCCCCAATTCTTTCCATCCCTTTTATAGTCCCTTTGTTCACTGACAAATTTTCTTACTGTTCAGGCTTAAATTGGTTAGGAACCACATATTAGGGAGAATATGCAGTGCTTAGCTTTCTGCATTTCTCGGATAATTAATGACATCGAACATTTTCTCAAATGGGAGTTGGCCATTACTATTTCTTCCTCTGTGAATTCCCTGTTGAGTTCAGTTACCCATTTTGTGAGAGGACTGTTTGATAATTTTTATTTAATTTTTTGAGTTCTTTGTACATTCTAGACATTAGACCTCTATCTGCGTTGTACCTGGCAAAGATTAACTCCCAGTTTGATGGTGGTCTATTGCCTTTCAGTATGATGTGCTTGTCTGTACAGAAGCATTTTAGCTTGATGAAATCCCATTGGTTAAGTGATTGTTGCACTTCCTGGGTTATGGGAAGTTTGTTCAGGAAGTTTTTCCCTATTTCTATCTCGTAGAGAGCTACCCCCATTTTTTTCTTCCAGGGTTTTCAGAGTTTCAAGTCTTAAGTCGAGATCTTTGATTCATTTGGTGTTGATTTTTGTGCATGGTGAGAGGAAAGGGTCTAGTTTAATTTTCTTGCAAGTATCCAATTTGTCTAGCACCTTTTTTTTAAAGTTGCTATCTTTATGCCAGTTAACATTGTTGGCATCTTTGTCAAATATGAAGTAACTATAGTTGCTGTAGCTTAGAGCAGGGTCCTCATTTCTGTTCCATTGGTCTATCTGTCTATTTTTTGTGGCAGTACCATGGTGTTCTTGTTACTATGGCTTTGTAGTATATCTTTAGGTCAGGTATGGTGAAAGCATCCAACTTGCTTCTTTTACTAAGGATGGCTTTAGATATCCAAGACCTTTTGCCATTCCACATAAATTTGGAGATTATTTTTTCCTATGTCTTCAAAGAATGATACTGGTATTTTTATTGGTATTGTATTGAATCTGTATATAGTTTTTAGAAGTGTTGCCATTTTCACACTATTAATTCTGCCTATCCAGGAGCATGGAAGATCTTTCCATCTTTTCATGTCCTCCTCAACTTCCTTCTTGAGCATTTTTATGTTTTTATTATACAATTCTTGGTTAATTTTATTCCAAGGTATTTGATTTTATTTGTGGCTATTGAAAATGGGACTGTTTCGCTGATTGCTTTTTCTGTATGCATGTCATTTGCATACAGGAAGGCTACTGATTTTTTGTGTGTTAATTTTGTATCCTGACACTTTACTGAAGGTATTAATCTTAATCACCTTCAGTAGTTTGATAATACTGACCTGAGGTTCTGATATATATATATATATATATATATATATATATATATATATATATATATATATAAAATCATGTCATCTGTAAAAAGGGATAGCTTTACTTCTTCCTTTCCAAATTGTATCCCTTTTATGTCTTTCTCCTGTCTTATTGCTTGGGCTAGAACTTCAAGGACTATGTTGAAGAGCAGTGGTTAGAGTGGGCACCCCTGTCTTGTTCCCAAATTCAGTGAGTCTTTCCCCATTATTATTTGGGCTTTAGGAGTTTTGTATATGGTGTTAATTATGTTGAGGTATAGGCCCTCTATTCCAAGTCTTTCAAGTGTTTTAATATGAAGTGATATTGGATTTTGTCAAAGGCTTTGACTGTATCAATTGAGTTGGCCATGTGGTTTTCGTGGTTAAGTTTATTAATGTGGTGGATTATGTTGATTGATTTCCATATGTTGACCTAATCTTGCATCTCTGGGATGAAGTCTACCTGGTTGAGGTGGATAATACTTTTAATGTGTTGTTGGATTCAGTTTGCAAGGATTTTAATCAGAATTTTTGCATCTGAGTTCAGGTCTATAATTTTCCTTACTGGATTTATTTTTGTCCGGTTTTGGTATTAGAGTGATGCAAGCTTCATAGAAGGAGTTTGGAAGTATTCCCTGTTCTCTGATTACTCTAAAAGCTTCAGAAAGGATTTAATGCCTTAGAAAGAGTGGTTTGAGTTCTGTGATGAAGGTTTCGTAGAGTTTGGCTGAGAATCCATCAGGACTGGACTTTTCCTTCTGGGCATATTTTTGATTACATTTTCAATTTTGATAGATGTGATAGGGTTTATTTAGGAAATGTATCTGGTCTTGGTTTAGTTTTGGTAGGTGGTAGGTGTCCAAGAATTCATCCATTTCTTCCAGATTCTTCAATTTTGTGGAATAGAAGTTTTGGAAGTATGTCCTGATGATACTTCCAATTTCATTGTTGTCCATTATGAACTCTCCTTTTTCATTTCTGCTTTTGTTGATTTGGGACATCTCTTTTTCCCATTTGGTTAGAATGGCCAGGAGTTTGTCAATCTTTTTTATTTCTTTCAAAGAACTAGCTCTTTGTTTCATCAATTTTTAAATTGTTTCCTTGGTTTTTAATTTATTGATCTCTGATCTTAATTATTTCTTTTCATCTTGAGTTCCTAGGGTTGCATTGTTCTAATTTTTCCAATGCCTTTAGCTGGTTAGTTATGCTGTTAATTTGAGATCTGTCTTTGTTATAAAGGCATTCAGTGCTATAAAATTTCCACACTGCCTTCATTGTGTCCCATAGATTCTGGTATGATGTGTTTTCATTATCATTTAGTTCAAGAAATTTATCAATTTCCAATTTAATTTCTCGAGTGACCCATTTATTATTTAATAGTGCATTGTTCAATCTCCAATAGTTGGTGTGATTTCTTTTTATTCTCTCATTGTTTATTTCCAGCTTCACTGCATTGTGGTCTGAGATGATGTAGGGTGCTACTTCAATTTTCTTGAATTTGTTGAGGCATGTTTAATGACCTAATATGTGGTCTATTTTGGAAATGTTTCTGTGAGCTGCTGAGAAGAATGTATATTCTGTAGATTTGGAATGGAATGTTGTCTGTATGTCTGTTAGGTCTAGTTCATCTATGGTGTTGTTGAGTTCTATTATTTCACTATTGACCTTCTGCTTGAATGATCTGTCTAAAGGTGATAGTGATGTATTAAAGTCTCCAATTATGATGGACTTGAAGTTTGTTTTGATTTCCATTAGTTTTTGCTTTATGAACTGAGGTGCACCTATATTTGGTGCATACATATTTATGATGGTGATATTCTCTTGTTGGATTGTTCCCATGATGAGTAAGATGTGTCCTTGATTGTCCTTTCGAATTGATTTTGGTTTGAAGTCTATTTTGTCAGATATTAGTGTAGCAATGCTTGCTTATTTTTTATTTCCATTAGTTTGGAAGCTCATTTTGCGTCCTTCCAGCCTGAGGAGGTTCCTGTCTTTAGAGGTGAGGTGGGTTTCTTGGAGGCAGCAGATGGAAGGATCCGTTTTTCTGATTCATCCTGCTAGCCTGTGTCTTTTTATGGGACTGTTAAGGCCATTAATAGTCAAGGTTATAACTGTTGGGCCTGGCTCAATTCCTGCCATGGTGTAGGGTTTATGGGATTTAATACCTCTCTTGTTATTTTGTCTCCTCTAGGCTTTTATTGTGCCCAACTTCTGGGGGGCTGTTGGGGTTGGTTGCTTGGCTCTTCTGTGTAGAATATTTCATGGGGAATTCTCTGTAGGTTTGGTTTAGTGTCCATATAATTGTAGAGCTGGCTTTTATCTTGAAATATTTTCCTTTCTCCATCTGTTATAAGGGATACTTTCACAGGGTACAATAGATTGGGTTGAAAGCCAAAGTGATTTAGGATTTGAAGTATGCCATTCTAAGCCCTTCTTGCTTTCATGGTTTCTATGGAGAAGTCTGGTGTAACTCTGATGGATATGCCTTTATATGTGATTTGTTGTTTTTTTTCCTGCTGCTTTTAGAACCCTCTTCTTGCTTTCAATGTTTAGGGATTTTACTACAATGTGTCTTGGGGGGGGTTTCTTCTTTGGTCTTGCCTATTTGGTGTTCTGTACACTTCCTATATCTGGATGGAATTCTCTTTTGCTAGAATGGGGAAATTTTCTTCAATAATTTTGTTGAATATGTTCTCTATGCCTTTGGGCCTGGATTTCTTCCCCCTCTGGTATCCCTATGATTTGGAGGTTTGGTTGCCTAAGTGTGTCCCATAGTTCCCTCATTTTTTGTTTGCATGCTTATTTGAAATTATCTGAGTTTTTATTTATCCTGATCTCTTTCTTTTGCTTTGTCTTCCGTGCCTGAGGTTCTGTCTTCCAGGTTATTAACTCTGGTAGTGAGGGATTCTAGAGATGTTTTAAATATCTCCATTTGATTTTGGTTTTCAAATAGAGTTTTTTGCATTGTCTCCATCTCTTTGTTGAGTTGCAGTTTTATTTTCAAGGCTGTCTTACTTAATGCTTCCTGGTACTCATTCTTGTATTTAATTATGTCTTCATTTAGTTTAGCCAACTGACTCTTGAGCTCCTCTGATTGTTGGTTTGCCTTTAGCTCATTTACTGTTCTAGCAAAGTCCATCTGTTTTTCCTCCATTGTATTGAGCCTGGTGGTGAAGTTTGCAAGCTGATTCTGCACATTTCCACTTACATTATCAATTTTTGTTTCCATTTCATTTAATAATCTGCATATAGACTCTATGCAGAGATGTCCTGAACATGTTGTCATCTCCTCCTCGGCTTGCATCTGTGCTTTTTTTTTTATATTTTCATTGGAGATTTCCAAAGTGGGGCTAGGCAAACTTGGTGTGAGGCATTCCATCTATGTGGTTTTTTTTTTTTTTTTTTTTTGCTTTGTGACCTGCCCATTTTCATATGAGAGATTGGTTTTCCAAGGGGTCTCAGCAGGAGCAGGGACCTCGAGTTTGCTGCAAGGACTGGCGAGGTTTTAGCATGTGCTCTGTTCCTCTGGTGCCAGGCAGTGCAGGGCTGTTCAAACCTTCAGCAGCAAGAGCAGGCTTGGGGCTGAACCAGCCAGAAGTCCAGTGGGCAGGGTCAAGGGACTCACAGGACAGTGGGGAGCCAAGGCACAGCTCTCTACCCTGACTTCACCTGGGGTCAGGTGGTTGGAGGGTAGGGTCTCCGGGTACAAGGGCCTCTGGGAGGCCAAGGCGCAGGTCCCCAACCTGGCCTCACGTGGGGTCAGCAGGTTGGAGGGTGCAAGGGCTAGTGGGAGGCCAAGGTGCAGGTCCCTAACTTGGCCTCTCCTGGGGTCAAAGGGTTAATGGGCAGAGTCCTAGGTGCGCATGGTCTGGAGCAAAGCACAGGGAGTTGCTTGTCTGGCCTGGAACCTGGGGTCAGTGGGCAGAATCCTGGGGCACACGGAGTGGTGGGGTGACAAGGCACCAAAAAAATTTTTTTGAGGCAGGTTCTCACTCTAGCCCAGGTTGAGCTAGAACTACCTCTGTTGTTCAGGTTGGCCTCAAACTCATCACAATCCTCTTAACCTCAGACTCTCAAATTCTGAGATTAATGGCATGAGCCAACATGTCTGGCAGATTGTGGTAGTTTGAATGTGAAATGTACCCCATAGCTTCATGTGTTTGTGATTAAACCTCTTACTCAATCCCCAGCTGCTGGCAATTTGAGAAGTGGAATCTTGTTGGAGGAGGTGTGTTATTGTGGGCAAGCCATGAGGTTTATATAGATTAGCTCTTCGTTGCCAGAGCAAGCTAACTCTTGCTGGTACCTCCCAGATTCTGTGGCAAGTTGTGATGCCCAGACTCTGCTTCCCCCATTAAGACGAAACCTCCCCTCAAGTCTGTCAGCTGAAATAAGCTCTTTCCTTCTGGAAGCTGCTTTTGGTCACGTGTCTTATCCCAGCAATGAGAAGGTAATTGCATATATATACATACATATATATGCATATAGATAATGAATTTTCCTTTTTTAATGTTCTTAAAATTGTGGTGATACAGCAAGACAGATAACCTGGGGAAGGACAATGGAGAGAGGCACCAAGGGTGCCCAAAATTGTCCAAGATATAAATTTATAGACTCTTAAAAACCTAATAACTATGCAAAATATAAACTCACCCACTATGACTCAGGGAAATTTGCAGAAGAGGGGGGCAGAAAGAATGTAAGAGTCATGGGGGGGAAGAATAACTAATGCATAAGAGGGAATGTCATCATGGATTCAATGGCTTTATCTAAGAACCTATGATACTGAGCATATTGTTTTGTTAATATATATAATTTTAAGCCAATAAAAACATTAAAAAATTGTGGTGACATACATCACACAAATTTGACAGTTTAATCTCTTCCCTTTTCAAAACAATGCCATACTTAGAAGTGGATTGGGAAGCTACTATGGAACAATAGGTGGTCCCGTCCCATTCTTCAGCGCACAGTCCAAACCCAGGGACAAATATGAGGCACCTGGGAAGAATTTATATACCAGTCCAGGAAAGAAAGGAACTGGATATGGGTAAGATCATTTTAATACCTTTACATAATTTTTTGTTAAATTAAAATTTGACTTTAGCACCTTGCAGTCACTACTACTTCCTTTTTCAGCTATGCAAATGTTACCATAGGCAAACAGCTTTCACACTCTTCAGATCTCTATGATGCTGCAAAACAGAATTACAAGGTAAAATAATCTATTTTCAATCCTTATTTTATCTGTTTGACTTTGAGATTTCATTTACAGTCTAGTTGTATTTTGTTCTGTCTCTTTTGATCTCTGGGTTCATGTTGATTAGTACTAAGCTGAATATTCGGATGAAGAGTGACCACACTCTAGTAGCAACACCCTTAAGATCTTGACGTAAATAACATGTGCCAGGTCCAGGAAGTGTGGCTGTTCAGAGTGTAGAAGAACGGGCACACTGCAAAGCAATACAATCAGAAAGCATTGTAGGAAGCCTTGAAATTTAAAGTATAACTAGACAGTCAAGCCATTCTCATGAAAACTAAATTTAGAAAAATACTTCCTGAACAATTCATGGAATAGTTTAGTAAACAGTACCACGGTTGTGATGTAGAGGAAGAGGGTAAATGCTAGGACCTGGAGAATGTTCTAAAGACTAGAGAAAGAAAGGGCATCTGCACACAAAAAAATTTAGTATCTCCCCAAAAAAGAAGGAAGGAAGGAAGGAAGGAAGGAAGGAAGGAAGGAAGGAAGGAAGGATGAACACACCAAGCAGGAGAAAACTAACAGGAGAAAGAAATGCTGAACGTTCTATAGCATATGCCTACCAGTGAAAACTCATCTCCTTGTGTATTTTAGATCTCATTTAAGTATTCCTTGACCAGCTTGTGGTTTTAGGTAGAAAGAATATTTGTGGAAAGTCAAAAAAGCCTTACTTATTTCATAGTTCTCTTTATCTGTATTTCACGTGTTTTAAAAAATATTCTAAGAGCTAGTAATTTTGTTAGCACTGTCACATAGAAAGGATAAAGAAAAATAACCTATGATTTTTCTGAGTACTAATAGTAAAACATTATTGTATAAAATGTTATTATATAAACATTCAATATTATTTGTTCTTAATAATAAAAATGGATATTCTTAAGGGACAGGTACTTTAGATACATAGTCATTTAATCATAATCTCATTTAATCATTTCATCTTTATAAGATTATCAAGGGGAGAGAGTATTCTCTTTCACACCAGAACACTTGACTTCAAGCTTCCCAGGATCCCCTTAGACATCCTGAGAAGGAGCAGGAAGGACTTAGATCCAGTCTTCTTCATGCTGTCCACATAGCTAGTGAAGAATTATAAATAGATTTCTACATCTCAAGTAAATGCATATATAAAATAAATAATTAGATATGCTCCCTCATCAGTAGGTATATCTTTTGTATCATAAAAGGAGAACTGAATAAAGGAATGTTTTGTAAATGGGCACCCAGCAGTATATGTTACAGAATCTCTTGTTGATATTAAAATTTAAAAGGTGATTTTTACTAGAATTTATTTCTACTTTGTATTTAGACTGTGTAATTTAGAACTCTTTAATTTACAGAAAGACATCGAAGAACATCACCGTTTAATCAAAGGGTCACCTTTCAAGCTAAATCTTTACCCAAAGGAATACTTTGACAATAATCCGTATTTTACTGAGAAAGCTTTACCTCCAATTAAAAGAGAAGAAAGGTGAAGTTATAAAGCCTTTTAAGCCCTCTTCTCCTGGCAAAAAGGTAAGAATGAAATTTTGGAATGAAAAAAAAATTGATCATTAAAGAAATACTGTTTCAACTCTGGCATGGTAGCTTATGTCTGTAGTCCTTGACCTGGTACTAGTGAGGCAGAGGCAGGAGGATATTGAGTTTCAGACCAAGACTATGGACTCTAGCAAGTCAGAAAGAGGAAGGAAGACTGGGAAGGAAGGGGAGGAATAGGAGGGAGGGAGAGAGGAAGAAAGGGGAGATAGAGACCTAATTTTTTTTCAAAACTATAAAAATGTCATCTTTTAATTTTTGAAATATTTATTTTTATATTTTTTGTTGAGTTAGGTGTTCATTCTGGCATTTTAAAATTAAGTTTAAAACTAAGCATTGGTGCTTCAGACATTTATAACCAATGAGAATAAAAACAAACATACTGTGAAAGTTTTTTTTAATTGTGTGTGTGTGTGTGTGTGTGTGTGTGTGTGTGTGTGTGTGTGTTGCCATAGTGCAAGAGTGGAGGTCTCTGTTCTCCACCTTGTTTCAGTCATGGCCTCCTTGTTTTGCCTTGGTAAATGCCAGACTAGCTGGCCTGAGATCTTTGTGATTCTCCTGACTCTGTCTCCCATTGTGATTACAGAAGTGTTTGATGCTGTGCATCTGGCTTTCTGTGTGTTCTGGGGATCCACACTCCAGTTGGCCAGCTTGTGGGGCAGGCACCTTAAATTACTGAGCATTTCCTCAGTCCCCCAAATGCTCAGACAGTTTATAAACCTTAGTTTGTCTTGGTCTTTTGTTCCTGGGAACTCCTGTTCATGTTCCTTGTAGATTTTCTCATAGTTCCTAACATTCTTTTGTGGAATATTGTTCTTTTGTCATTTGTATTAAAAATAATTTTTCTCGTCCATTAGATCTATGACTTTGGCCTGTATTGTATAGAAATTTATTAATTTGATGTCTGACATACTGATTCTTTGTGAAGTTTTATATCTTTTTTAGAATAGCTTTTTACGACTAATATTGGAATAATGTCTTCTTGATTTCTTAATTTTTGTATCTAAATGTATCATGATATTAAGAGTGAGGTATCCCAGCTTTCATCTTTTCTATCTCCAATTTTGGAGGTAAGAAGAAACTTAGGGGGTGATGGAAATGTACTCTCTTTTGAGGTAGTGGTTTCAAGGTTGTACAAATCTGTTAAAACTCAGCTATACACTTTAAATGGGTGAATTTTAATTACATATGAGTTTGACTTTAATACAATAAATATAAAAAAGCATTTTATCTAATCTCCCTAATGGAATAATTCATTTCTTTAATTTTATTTTTTAAGGTTAAACTCTTATGTTCCCACTTCTGTTCCATTGAGGTCCTACTCAGTTGGATTATTGGTATTCACTGTGGGAATGTGAAGGCCTCAGGCAGTCTCTGTGAGGCTACCCACCCTGGAGCTCTTACAGTCTTTCTGCCTGTTTTTCCACAATGTTCCCTGAGCCTTGGAGAGTGTGTTAGAAGTCTGATTTAGTGTGAGATCTCTGTTGCCTCTGTTTTTCTGCTTTGTTTTGAGTGACTGTGGTGTCTTTCACCATCTCCTTGGAGTTGGTTGTCAGGCTAACAGTGAGAGCAGCACTTATGTAGCTATGTATCTGCTTCCTCTGCAAGGTCTCCTGGGCCCCAGTAGATGTGGTAGAGCTGACATTTCTTGTGGTATGCAGTCGGCTATCCTTTCCTGTTGTATTGTGGATCCTGGCCCTCCCCAGTACTCTCTGCCATCTATAAAATAAAACAAATTTTCCAACCAAGATTGAGAGCAGTTTGGATTAAAGGGGAGTTGGTGATTATTTGAGAGACCTTTTCATACATATACCCACTCTTCTTAGTCAAAGAGCAGTGGGGGCTTCTCATGGTGTCTATTAGTGCTACAAGTTTCCTACCTATGGGATCTGACTTGGTTCTCAGTACCAGGTATGCATTCTCCGCCACTGGGCTGGTCTCACTTCCAGTCTGAGAACAGTTGGTTACCTGCAGAGGCTGTGTGTCACTATTGCACAGGTGTGTAATTGTTGCCCAGGTGGTTGATGTTGTAGTTTGCAGGATCTTCTGCTTATTCAGCTGTTGGTGACCATTATCCCCCAACAGTTCCCTTAGCATTTTCCGGAGAATTGAGGGCTAGCCAGGAGGGAACTGGTTTCTCTCTCAGTTTCAGCATGTTCTCTCCATGTCCTGTGACTGCAGGCTATGGTGCTTTCAGCAATAGGGTCTTACTTTTTAGCTCTGGTAGGTAACTGTCATGGTTTGATACAGGTGTCCCCCACAAACAATTGAGTGTGTTCTGGTGGATCAATCCTCAGCTGATGGCAGTTTGGGTTTGCAACCTTGATGGAGCTGTGTTGTCAGGGGCAGGCTTATGGGGTTATAAGCCAGCTTCCCCTTGCCAGAGTTTGGCACACCTTCCTGCCGCTGTTTGCAGTGCTGTGGCAGAGGTGATGTCCAGCCCTCTGCTCATGCCATCGTTTTCCCTGCCAGAATGGAGTCTCCCCTCGAGTCTGTAAGCCAAATAAACCCATTCCTCTACAAGCCGCCTTTGCTTGGGTTCTTTCTGTGCAGCAACAAGAAAGCTGACCCCAACAGTTTTGGTACCAGGATGTGGGGTCATCTGTTGCTGCTAGAATCTTGTGGCTTTGGTCTTCTGGAAGTGATCTACAGGAGGAATGTGGAAGGACTTGAAATCTCGGCCTAAGAGATGCCTCACAGTGTTGTGAGTACAGCTTCATGGATCATTCTGGTCAGAGTTGAAAGACCTGAATGTAATGAGAACTATGGACTGTGAGGTTTGGCTTACGAGGGGGAAAAATAACTTGGTCAGGACTGTGCCAGAAGCAGTTTGCGTGAGAGGCTTACTGTGTTCTGCCTGCCTGTGTCCTGGAAACCTGTGCAGGGTTGTTTTACGTAAAGATGGACTGGTGTGAGCAGATGGAGATGGCACAGAAAGATCTTTGGGTCGAAACTGCTGCCCGTTCACCTGCAATTGTTTGAGAGATTACAACCACTGAGATTGGGCCAGCTGTTCTGCACTGGAACAACAGGAAGAATGCGGACACTTTGAAGTAAGGGGCCTGAATGCTTTGATCCCCCCTGGATTAAT
>PVHP010000653.1:102314-133738 GCA_004024765.1 Zapus hudsonius
GGTCATTGGATTTGCAACACAGTTTTGTTTTTGAAAAATGGCCATCGGCATGTGAAGCAGGTGTGCAAGGTTGCCTGCATGGAGCCCGATGGAGCCATGAGGATGAACTGTGGGTTGCAATGGAGACCCAAAGAATTCCAGGACTATGGATGGGTGCCAAGGCGAGCTGCCAGCACCAGATGACGTTTTCCCAGACTGTTAGTAGCCGAGCTGGAGGGGTGGATTTGAATCTCCGAGAGACTTGTGTTATTGGTTAGAATCATTGAACTTAGAGATTGATGGTGCCCTATTTGTTTTAAATCTTGTATTGTATTGGTCAATCTGTTTTTGCTGCGCCTCATGTTTTGCATTGTGAATGTTCTGTGCCATTATGGGTTTATTTTTGGTATTATGGCTTAGTTGAAAGCTGTGGGGACTTAAGAGTTGAGCTGAACATATTGTGTTTATATCTTGAATGATTATTAGTTTGTGGGGGCCAGGGGCGGACTGTCATGGTTTGATACAGGTGTCCCCCACAAACAATTGAGTGTGTTCTGGTGGATCAATCCTCAGCTGATGGCAGTTTGGGTTTGCAACCTCGATGGAGCTGTGTTGTCAGGGGAGGACTTATGGGGTTATAAGCCAGCTTCCCCTTGCCAGAGTTTGGCACACCTTCCTGCCGCTGTTTGCAGTGCTGTGGCAGAGGTGATGTCCAGCCCTCTGCTCATGCCATCGTTTTCCCTGCCAGAATGGAGTCTCCCCTCGAGTCTGTAAGCCAAATAAACCCATTCCTCTACAAGCCGCCTTTGCTTGGGTTCTTTCTGTGCAGCAACTAGAATGCTGACCGCAACAGTAACCATGTTGATTACACCTTCCAAGGCTCAGGGACCGTGTGGAAGAGCCAAAGGAAAGGGAAGAGTGCTTTTGCAATCCTGTTTTCCATACACAGAGTGGCCTTGACAGTCATCCTCTCACAGTGGATAACGCTGCCTACAAAGGTTCATTTGACTTCAGTAATTGGTTGAGTTGTGAAGCTGCTTACCAAGTAGGCTTGTCTCTGCTGGTTAGGTCAGTCAGCCCTTCAAGCTTGTGCTCTGGATTCCATGTGGGGAAGGCATGGCTGGGATCCCTTAGTGCCCTGCACTCTCCGGTGGTGTTCCTGGTGCTTGGTGGTGTTCCTGGTGCTGGTGGAGGTTGTGGGATGCCATCTGGTAGTGCTCTGGAGCTTCTCAGCTCATGCCCCATTGTCTCCTTCAGGTTCTTTTGATTTTGCAGGGCTGGTGTGAGCAGCTATCTCGCTGGCTTAGGCAGGGCAGGGCAAGTAGAAGCACTTCCAAGAAGCTGTTAGCTGGATCCAAATCCTGACTGATTGCCTGATTGCTGGCAGCTCCCTCTTGCTTCTCTGCATGGGTCGCACCTGGTATAATATGCTTCTTATGCACCTTGATTTTTTTTTTTTTAGGGGAGAAGAGTGTACTGTGTGTTGCTTTGCCTCTCTTTCCTCCAGGCTTCTTCATTGAGGCTTCTATTCTGGTATTACTGGAAGTCTCTGTTTATTGAATTTAATTAGATGGATGTTGGATTTTATCAAATGGCATAATCCATTAGAGCATGTTTTTCTGTTCTTGCTTGGTATTAGGTGAGAGTAATATATTTCTTGGAATGGCTTACCAGCTAATGTGTACTATGTGCTATTTATTCTTTAAATTATACTTTAGTATTATTTTAAAAATAGAATCATGTGTTCTACTTCTCATATTTTATTAAGGATTTTTGCATTAGGCTTTTTTTTTGTGTGTGTGTGCTGAGGATCAAACCCAGAGCCTTGATAGTCAAGGATCACTGAACTGTATCTCTAACCCTCGCACCAGAAACTGAAAATAAAAGTCTTTTTAAAAAATTCTCATTTTATTTGGTATACAAGTGGATGCTAGCGTGTTAAGATAATTATGGATACTTCCTTCCTTTATAGCAGTTTAAATAGTCCTGAACATTTCTGGTCCAATCCACTAGGTATCCTCTTCAGTGGGCATACTGGTTCGTTCCATGTGGTTGTAGAGGCATTTTACAAAATTACATTGAATTATCTCATTTTTATTTACAGGCTGGCGGAATGAAGGCAGGAACATTTGAGCCTTACCCATCACATTCTGCTGACCCTTATATGATTAAATTGGGAAAGATTTCTGGAAAAACTGATAAGATTTTTCATCCACCAAGTGGACCAAAGAGCAGACCCATTGAAAGTATAATGCTATTGAATGTCAAAAGGTATAAATGATATGATCACATTATGCAAGGTGACAACTGGAGTCCAGATCCCCGACTCTAGTTGAATGCAGCTGTCCTGATCATCAGTTCAGATCACAGGGTAGCCACAGTGTGTCTGGAATTCTGGGGATTGTTCTCCATATATTATAGTCATTTTGTGTTATGCCTTACAAGAATTTTAAAAAATATTTTTTATTTATTTGAGAGAGAGAGAAAGAGAGAGAGAGAGCATTTGAAAGAGTGAGACAAGGGTGTGCCAGAGTCTTGCCACAGCAAACAAATTTCAGACATATGTGTTATGTTGTACATCAGGTTTTACATGAGTATTAAGGAATCAAACCTGGGATGACAGGCTTTTGTAAGCAAGCACCTTTAACTGCTGAGCCATCTCCCCAGCCCACTTACAAGTATTTTTGTGTATGTAATTGTATGATTTTTATATTGTTGAAAATGCCTCAATATCTTCCAAACCTTATGTGCATAAGGCACTAATAGTTTTTTTCTTGAATATCCACAATAGTAACTACAGCATGCTGTGTATATTTCTTTGCCTTAACCCAATAATTATTCTGTTTGTGTTAAACATCCTTAGGAATAATGTGATTAATGTCTTTCCCATGAATCCAGCTTCCTTAATGTAAAAACATTGCTAATATCAAGGGTGCAGTACATTCAAGTTATATGTAAAGTAAAACAGCTACTCCTCAAAACTCCCGTACAAGATACTCTGACAAAGAGATCTAAATAGCAATGGTATCTTTAAATGGTAAATGAAAGTCAAACTAGGTAGTTTACACAAAATCTCTGATTTATGAGGTGCTGTTATGAGATTGATGTAAGTGAAATTAATTCCCATTAGATGCAACATGGGCTAATTTCAAAACTACTGTGTTACTGATTCTTTGTGGGAGATGAGATTTGAATATATATTTTGGTGATACTATTGATGATTATAAGGATAATTATACCACTGACTTGTAGATATATTATCTATTGCTCAAGAGCTTTTTTGTTCAAGAACTTTTTTGTAATTCAGTGAACTAAACATGATTTTGACCTAGCAAATTAAAATATTCTGAAAGAACAAATTAAAATCTTACTGTTTCTTGAACTGAGTTTGCTTTACACAGTCAAGCAATTCCTCAATACAAAATAGTAAATTGTCTTTTAAACTACTGTCTTTGTGGGCTGGCAGATAGAGTAGGGGTTTGGAAGTGAGAACTGTGACGCTCTTTTTCTGTATCCTGTCACTACTTTGCCCAACTTCACCTAATAGAACAGAAAACAAACTTAGAACTCCCCCCTCATTCCATCCACCCTCAATGGGTTGGAACTTTTTGTAGGTATGTGGGGTGGTGTCAGGTTTTCTGTGTTCTTTTCTATGAAGGGAATAAACCAGAGGAAGTTCTGTGATGCTTCAATAGATATATTTGGAGAAAATTAAAAAATATCAGTAGCTCTTTGGAGAAATGGTAATTTTACCTTTTGTTTAGTAACTTCAAGTTCATTGAAATCTATTTCTTCTTACATTATCCAAGTTATCTTAAATCCAGTCTTAGGTTCTTCTACAATAACTTTAAAACTAATACATTTCTGGGTACTCATTATAATTTGTTCTATAAGTAAATATAAGTTTTACATATGTTTTTCTTCTTCAGTTATACTTTCTAATTATATCTGACTTTAATAAGAAAAACTTTAAGCTGGTGAGAAAATTTCATTTGTAGGTGGGGGATATATGCAGAGCTTTTGCCTAGCCTGTGTGAGACCCCAGGATCATTACCCAGCACTGGAATAGTAGTTTGTGGATTGTTCTTATAAAAATATTAGTTTAAAAAATCTATGCAAATATTATAAGATTATAAAGATATATTACCTGAACCTATACAATGAAATACACCTGTATTATTTTTATTTTCAGGTCACTAAATACTAAGAACTACAAGACTGCTTCAGTACAGTCATTTGGAAAACAATTAGCTTTCTAGTCCTGCCTACCAGCAGCTCATTATTGAGCTAATTATCTGGAAAAAATGAGCAAGAAGTGGTGGACCAGAAAGTTCAAACATTTAGAAGGAGTTTAAACCTGTTACTCTTTCTTTCTGATTTCAGTACTGCTACTTAAAATACAGTTTTGGCTAATAATTAAACATACAATGGCTGTGCTATTATTTTTAGATGTATGTTTCTGGCAGAATATAATCTGTAGAAAATTTGTGAGATCTTAAAATATGGTCTTGAATGGGAAAGATTTTGCTTCTTTTGTTACAAAAGAATAGGTTTGGAAGGGAGAATAAGAGATAGACCTGAAGTGGGAGAATGTATGCAGCAAATTCTTAATTTGCTGTTTTTTTCTTGCAGACATTTGAACATTAGTTTGAGAGTTATCCATATCAAAATAAATATTCAATACATTTACATTTAATGCGCATATACTGTGTGATAGGGAGTGTCGTAGTCAGTCACACATTGCTGGGATGAATCTCCAAACCAGGCAAAATTTGGGGAGGAAAGTATTTATTATTGAACTAACAGATCCAGGGGAAGTTAAGGAAAAAGGCTTGCTCCCTTTTACAGAAGCAAGCAGAGAGAGAAAAAGCACCTCCAGAAGCAAGCAAGCAAGCACACAGTAACACTGTAATTCACAAAATGCAGAACTGCCAGACCTGGGGTTTCAGCTTTTCTTTTGCATATCTATCCCTAGTATTTTGCATCCAATTTAGAAAGGGCCAGTCCCCAGGAAGCTAGGCCAAAGTGACACTTCCTCCAGCCAGAAGCCTGGAGACAATTAACAATTTAATAAACACAATTATAATAAATTCTATTGGGGGACATTATTTTTGTAGTTCTGTGGGGTGCCTGCAGACACAGCACTGCCCCTAGAGGAGAAGGAGGAACTGAGTCCTGTGAGCTCCCTGCAGGCACAGCACTGCCCCCTAGAGGGGAAGGGGGGAACTGAGTCCTGTGAGCTCCAGGCTTGGTCAATCGCACAGGCCTATTTTGGTCTAGAGAATCAGGGGAAATAAGGGGCTTAGCACCTGCAGCTCAACAGAAGGGGAGGAGGCTAGGCTGGTGACTCACAGCCTGAGTATTAAGGTGCTGGGGGCTCCAGTTAGGTGAAAAATGTGAAGAGCATTCAGTATTTTTAGGTCTGGAGCTTAAGAGGAAAAAGCAAGGGAATATCACCCACATGTGGGGAGGCGGTTGGGGATGTGGCTCACAGCCTGAACACCCAGGTGCAGGGTGTCCCAGCCTGGTGAATGATAGATCCTTCCTCAGGACAGAACACCTCAACCCAAGAGAGACTTGAAGAGTTTTAACCTAATAGTGTAACATTGCTCTGGGCAGAATACACCAAACAGCATCCCCCCCCCCCAGAGGACCTCACTCCAATTACAAACTAGAGGGCAAAAGCCCTCTAGCAGTCACCTGCCAGTGGTGTAACAAAGAGGTCTCTAAAACCCACCCATCTGGGATACAGAGAGGGAAGTGTAGCAAGTAGACCTGCTCTGATTACCCCTGAGTCCCAGTAGCAAGACACTATGGTGACTACAGCTAGAAAAGATCTCTGACCCCTATTGTATAATGCATACCAGACAGAAACCCAGAAATGCTGATACACCCATAACCTCTGCAACTAATGCATCTGAGGTTACAATGCTATCCCAAATCCAACTAGTATACAGAACAGTACACCCCTGCATACCCAATGAAAACTTGTATTGGCCCCCACATCAAGAAAGCTAGAACCTTATACAGGAATGTGCAGAAATCAATGTAAAAAAGCCACAGAGAGTCAAGCTGAGACTCCCCCCCCCAGCCTAGGACCCCTAGTCCCACAAAGGAAGAGGCCAATGAGAATGCAGGAGAGATAACAAGACCACAATCCCAAAATGAGAATAATCTAACTCCTTGTCATAACTGCAATGAGACCATGACAAGGATAATAGCTGAGATAGAAAAGAAAAAAGGATGTAAATGAGATGAAACACAACAAGTGTAGAGATAAGAATGGACCTTATGGAGAAAAATTTGACATAAAAAATATAGTAAGCGAATTGTAGGTGAACCAATTGCAGGAGGAGCTAGACAAGCAGCAGATTAAGTTTGATGAGGACTTCACCAAACTTAAGAATGAAGTCCAGGAGACATTAGCAAAAACAAAAGTAGATTGGAAATTGGAACTCACCAGAGAAATGGAGAATATGAATAAAAATATAACAGAAACCAAAAATCCAACAGGTATTAAAAGCCTCTGTTGTCTACTTGAGTCCCAGAGTTGATTACCTGGAGCAAAGATTCTCAGACCTCAAAGACAAGACAGAAAATAGTAGGGATCCCATAGGCTTCAATAAATTAAAAAAATCATGTGAACAAAATATGAGGCATCGTGGGATACCCTGAAGAGACCAAATTTTAGGATCATGGGGATCCTAGGGAGAGAAGAAACTCAGGCCAAAGACATAGAAAATATTTTCAATAAAATTATACAAGAAAAATTTCATTATCTTACAAGAGAAAGGCCAGCCCAGATATGAGAAGCCCACAGAACTCCAAACAGAAAAGACCAAAGAAGGAACTCTCCAAGACTTATCTCAGTTAATCTACTAAACATAGAAAGTAAAGAGAGAGTGCTCAAGGCAGCAAGAGAAAAACCACATATCACATATAAAGGCAAGCTCATCAGAATTACCTCAGACTTCTCACTAAGCCATGAAGGCCAGAAGGGCTTGGAATATTGTTCTTCTAGGCCTAAAGAATTATGCATTCCAACCTAGACTACTGTACCCAGCAAAGCTATCCCTTATAATAGATGGAGAAGTAAAAGTGTTGCATGAAAAAAGCTCTATGATTGTATGAACACAAAGCCAAATTTATAGATAATACTACAAGAGATAATCCACACAGAAGAGACAAGCAACCTGCCTCAGGAATCAAATAGAGAACAAGCATGGTAATCATATTTATTGGGCTAATGATAACACGTCAGCCCCCATTATCCCACCAACATGGCAGGATTTAAAGCAGACCTCACAGTTATAACTCTGAATGTAAATGGACTTAACTCTCCTATAAAAAGGCACAGATTAGCAGGGTGGATCAGAACAGTGGACCCTTCCATCTGCTGTCTTCAAGAAATACACCTCACCTCTAAAGACAGAAATCTCCCTAGGGTGAAAGGATGGAAGACAATTTTCCAAGTGAATGGAAATAAGAAGCGGGTGTTGCTACAATGATATCTGACAAAATAGACTTTAAACCAAAATCAATTAAAAAGGACAATGAAGGACACTTCTTGTCAAGAGAATGATCTAATAAAAGGATATCAGTATCATAAATATGTATGCACCAAGTACAGGTGCACCACAGTTCATAAAACAAAATGTACTCAAAAACAAAACAGAAATAGACTTTAATTCCATCATAGTAGGAGACTTTCATACACCATTATCATCCCTAGACAGATCATCCAAACAGAAGGTCAGCAGGGAAATAATGGAGCTTAACAACACCATAGATCGATTAGAACTGACAGATATATACAGAATGTTCCATCCAAAGGACACAGAATATACATTCTTCTCAGCAGCTTATGGTAACTTCTCCAAAGTATATCACATATTAGGTCATAAGACATGCCTCAACAAATTCAGGAAGATTGATGAAGGCTCTTGCATCATATCAGACTACAATGTGTTACAGTTAGAAATTAACAATGGGAGGAGCAGCAGAAAATATACCAACTATTGACAACTGAATAATATACTTTTAAACAAGGAATGGGTCATTTAATAAATCAAAAGGAAATTGAAAATTTTCTAGAAGTTAATGATAATGAAAATACAACATACTAAAACCTGTAGGACACAACTAAGGCAGTCCTAAGGTGGAAATTCATTGCTCTAAATGCCTTCATAACAAAGACAGAAAGATCTCAATCACCTAACCGCCCACCTAAAGGCACTGAAAAAACTACAAAAGTCCAACCCTAGGAGCTCAAGGTGAAAAGAAATAATTAAAATCAGAGCTGAGATTAATGAATTGGTAATGAAAAAAGCAATTGAAACATAGATAAAACAAAGAGCTAATTCTTTGAAAAAAATAAGATTGACAAACCCTTGGCCAATCTAATTAAATGAAAAAAAAGAAAAGACCCTAATCAACACAATTAGAAATGAAAAGGGAGACGTCACAACAGACCCCAGTGAAACTGGAAGAATCATCAGGTCATACCTTAGCAAAAGGCATTTGCTCAACCATGTTTATTGCAGCTCAACTCATAATAGCTAAATTGGAATCAACACAAATGCCCATCAATGGACAAATGGTTATCAAAGTTGTGGTGCATTTACACTATGGAATTCTACTCAGCTGTAAGGAAGAAAGTCATAATGAAATTTAAAGAAAAGTGGACAGACTTGGAGCAGATCATACTTAGGGAACTCACTCTAGAACAAAGAGTCAGACACTACATATACTCCCTCACATGTGGTCCATAACCAGGTTAAGCTTAAACTCTAAGCAAACCTGACAGATGGAATGTAAGGCTGTTAAAGGGGAAGGAAGGAATGGGGGGATATGGGAGAAGGGAAGACTTACAATAAGCTAAACAAATAATGAATCAAAACCATGAAATTCTAACTCACAAAAAGCTCCTCAGGAAGCTGTGGGCATTGCCTGGTAAGAGGGGCCATGAATAAAATGGGAGGAAGTCTAACTCCATTAAAAACTAATCGGACCTGCATCTCCCTGTCCCAGTTATTGGTTACTTCCCACACTGAACTGTTCATCAAAGAGACCCATGAGGTCTCCAAAACAAAACAGGCTTTTGTCAAAGCTCTTTAATAACTGCCCCAGGCCAAAGGTAAGATCCTATTGCTGAAGAAACCACAGAAAGTTATCACACAACCCAGTGAAACCCTGTGAGATCCAAAAGAGAGATAATCAGCTCCCGGATGGTAGTGTGTGTAGTGCTGGTAGGTGCCACATGAGCTGCCAGGGGAAAATGGTCAATGATAGTTGGAGAAAGCAGAGAGCACTGATATACAATTCTGACTGATATCATGAGAAAGCTGAACACACTTCTTTATGGGAGAGATCTGTGAGTCAAGAAGTGATCAGCTTGCAATAGTGGTGCCAAAACCTAGGTGAGTAATCAACAGCTTTCAAATTGGCCAAGAAATCTACTCAGTGTCAAGTAACCCTTAACTGGAACTGGGATCCTAGGCAAAGCCCCATGAAGACCAAAAACCTGGGCTCCAAGGGGAAATTCCCACTACCAGAGAACTAGAGAGAGGCTGCACCCAATAGAGGCTTGTCAAATTAGCAACAAGTAGACACTTTAAATGAGACCATTTAACCTATACTGATCTCACTCTCCAATGGAGATTCTGTTTGTATTTTTCAGAAGGCAGTGAGATAGCCATGGTCAATCCAACCCCACCAACAAACCACAGGAAGATGGTTGACATCCTGGCAAGAGATGAGCCATCCTGTCCTATCTTGTAGGCCCCAAATGGAACCTTTGAGAAAGTGTCATGATAAGCATACGACTTATCACTACAGCATGTCAGATAACCCAGGATAAGTAAAAGAGATAGACAATAATGATATCCAATACAACCCAAAGTAGTAGTCCAGAGACACTCAAGGTCTCAACAATAAAACAGACTTAAAACTCACCCACCATGATTCAGGGATCAGAGAGGAAGAGGGGGTGGAAAGATTGTAACACCATGGTGAGGAAGAATATCCAGAGACATTTCCCCTCTCTGCAACCACACACAAAGGGGGGGGGGGACCTGGTTACTTTCTGTGCTACTTATAGCCCCCTACCTCAGGGACTGATCCAATACACCCACGAGAGTTGGGGGGGGGAGGAAGGAATTGGGGGTACCATCATAAGACTTGCTCATATAACGTATGCAATTATGGATAATAAAGACAAAAAATGGCCTAATAGGATTTATTCTAAGAATACAAGGTGCTTTAAAAGTAATGATGTAACATATTAACATAAAGGAGAAAAATAAAATGATTCTATAAATACAGCAAAAAGAATTTGATAAAATTCAACCATTAATTGTAGCAAGTGAGAGATGAGTGAGTGTGCTTACAGCCTTGGGAGCTAGAGATTGTCTTCTGTGGACAGGGCAGGCATGTTCCTGTCAGTACAATGAACACTATAAATAAAGATGTGCTGTCCATGACCTCAGAGTTCCTGTTATGTAACCCACTGTGAGGTGCTCTTTTTCGAGTTGCTTGTGGGAACTGGGGCTTGAAAAACCCATGTATATGTGATACTCTGGCTATTGCTGTCATGAGAAATAAGTCTCCCTTTCTCTCTGGTCCAAGCTTTCACGGCTTTCACTAGGGTCCATGAAATGGTGACAGGCTAATATATGAGCTTATCAACTGGGGGAAATAGCAAAGTCTTCACAGTTTTTTCTTTCGTTTAATGTTTTTTTTTTAACTTTTTATTGACAATTGACAACTTTCATAATATACACAATAGACCATGATCATAATCCCCTCCCACAACCCTCCCTCTTCTCTCCACTCCCCCTCCACTGAATCCCTTCTCAGTTCTTGACTGTCAATCCTAATTCTAATTTCTGTCCTCAAAACTAGCTTAAATTTAATCATTTCAAGGTAATTATAATTGATATAAACATTAAGATTATTTTGTAGGCATTGAAGAGATACATCCGTCAGTAAAAGTGCTTGCCTCACAAGTATGGGGCCAAATCCCAGGGCTGGAGAGGTGCAGACAGGTGGATCCCTGGGGCTCACTGGCCAGGTGGTCGAGGCTCATTGGTGAGCTTCACGTCCATGAGAGATCCTGACTCAAAAGAGGTGGACAGTGTATCTGAGGAATGACACATTGTCCTCTGGCCTCTACACACACACACACACACACACACACACACACACACACACACACACACACCACATGCACAAAAAATAATATTTTGTGGGAAAAAGTACTTGGAAAAGGTTTTAAAACGTTGTTTGTTTTTTGAAATTTATTTACATATCTTGGGTGGAAATGATTGGTACAGTTTGCTTGGAATTCCTGAAAGAAAAAGAAATATTTTCAAAGTGGGAAAGCTAAATATACTTGAATAATAATTTAAAAATCCTTTTCCTGCCAAACATGCTGTGTGCATATTCACTGTATGTAAAGTAATGCATGTGGAATATAGACTATAGAACAAAACTCCTAAATCATTGCATTCCAGATACAATGACGCAACACTAAATCATACCCGTCCTAGAGTTCTCTTCTTCCTTCTGTACTTTGATTCTTGCCCATAGGCTAGAAGCTTGGGCGTGTCTCTACCGATCTACTGCATCCTACCTACCTTTCACATCAGGAGCTAAGGGCCTGCTCCGAGGGCTGGAACTGTCTTCATAGGCACTGTACTTGTCAAAATAGAATTTCTCTCTTCTTGAGATGTAAGACATTTTTGATAGATCATTGTTCTGACCACAGATTTTATCGCTTAAACTCAAATATTCCCGCTGAAGATTCCGCATCTCAAATTCCAGTGTATCCCTTTCATTTTCTATACTTCTTACATAGTTTTCCAAGAGCACTTTGTCTTCAGTAAGTCTACTGATGCTGTTTTCAAATTTTGTGTTTTCCTGACTAATCTTCTTTAGCTCTTCTTTCAGAATCTGATTATCTGCCTTAATTTCCATGACCATTTTTGACAACATTTCACATTCCTTGCTGATTTCTGACAAGTTATTTTTATAAATACCTGCTTCCGATTTGGCATTTTTAATTTCATTCAGGAAGTTCTCTTCTGCAGCGGATTGGTAGCTCTGAATCTTCTCAAGTTCTCTCTCCATCATCTGCCGAGCAGCGGAGGACTCTTGTAAAGTTGCTTCGAGACTCAGTTTCTCATTTTTCACTGCTTCTAGTATTTGAAGAAGAGATTCTTGATCGTTTTGGGCCAACCTCTCTCTCTCTCTTAGCTGCATGATCTCCAGCTGGTTTTCCTTCAACTCATTTTCAAGTGCACTTTTGTCCTTTAGGATCTGGTATGTCTTTTTCTCTAACATTTCCTTTTCATCCCGTATCAACAGAATGTTACTTTTCATGGCTTCCATTTCCACATTCATTCGGCTGTTTTCGTTACTGACAAGGGCCAGATCGTTCTGAGTTTTGTGTTCCTTGCCTTTCAGTTGGTCGAATGCCTCAATCACCTGGTCCTTCTCCAAGGACAGTTGATTGTACTTTTCCTCCAGCATTTTATTTTGACCTTGGAGAACGTTGTACTTGCTAACGACTTTCTTTAGTTCTCTAAGGCACTCTCTGTTGTCCTCTTTGGTTTCCAGTAACTTGGACTCCAGAGCACTCTTTTCTTCAGTCAGGTTTTTAAGCTGCTTTGCGTAGTCTTCCACTTTCTGTACCAGAGACTGTGTGGTGACAATCAGTGGCTTCATTTTGGACTTCAGGGTTAGGTTTTCATCCTCCAGTTGGTTTACTTTTTTCTGAATCTGCATGGATTCTTTTAGGTAGTTCTGTAAGTAATGGATTTTTGCAACACACTGCTCAGTTACGGAGTTGACTTTGGGGGTTTTCTCATTTTCACATATTAGTGGTCCCCCTTCTTTGTCTTTCATTTCATGCTTTGCTCGTTCAAGGAATGACAGGCTGTGTATTGGAACTCTGGAATGGAATTTTAAGTCTGCAATATTCTTACTGGTGATAGGAATATCTTTATTGCTTTTCTCATTCTTTTTTCCCCGGTATATTTCACTCCGAGATAATTTTTTACATTTCCTACAAAAATTCACATGAAATTTTGCCACCGTTTCTCTAAGTGGAAGTAATTTGGTTACTAATGCCTCTAATTCAGAAATTCTCTTTGATTTTATATCTTCATTTAAGTTATCTTCTATGTTTTCTTCCTTAAAAAAGTTAATTTTTGCATTATGAATGGGAAGTAGGTCATACTTCATATTACTTTGAATATTCGTGTCAGTTTTTAATGTGTGAAGTTCATTTGTAAGTGCCAGCTCCCTGTCGTGTGACTTCTGGAGCTCTTCCTTCATGTGTCTAATAGCATGGCAAATATCATCTAAGTTTTCACAATATCCATGCTTCAGAAAAGGCACACTAATTGAGGAATTACCTAGAATTATAGGGCCACCTTGAGGCATCACATTATGAGCAACTGCTGGTAGAAAACGATAAACGTTACAATTCCTCAAAGTGTCAGAATTTTCTGAGGTATTTATCATTTTGTTGGAAGCTGAATTGTCTGGTGATGGTTTCAAGTTCTCAAGAGTTAACATGTCCTTGAAGTGTGTCTGTGCTGGGATATTTGTACTGTGAGAGAGACTGCTCTTATCATTACCACTGACATTTTCTTCCACGGAGTGAAGAGTCTTGGGATTCTTCAAGTGATTGATCCTCTCCATTGAAAGAATTTCTTCATGCTTTTCTGTTGGCTAGCAGCAATAAAAACGACTGTAAATATATTGTCATATGGCACATGACCAAGAAATCAAGATAAAACAGATGACATATTTATTTATACATCAAGTCAAGCATGCTACCCACTAACACAGCAAGGCAGCCTAGCTAGTATGGTTAGTTTTTCTCCAAAAAGTTTAGTAAGCCGTGTGTGTGTGTGTGTGTGTGTGTGTGTGTGTGTGTGTATGTACATGCTTCTAGATGAACATGAACCATTATATTCTGAGATTTGAAACGCTGATCTTCACAATTTGCTTAGAACTGCATGTACAACTGCACATACATTCTTAGGGGATGGGTATATGGGTCATGCCCTTAATTACATAAACAGAAATTTAACATACATTGAGAGACCATAATAGGTACTAGGGGATGACTATGGATAGGTCAATTGGGAATTTAAGAAAAACAAATGTTTCTGCTTCTGGATTAGTTCTTAACCTTTGCTTTTCATTCCAAGTTTTGGGTAGTTTTTAGGAGTATGACTATTCTGGAAATGTGATTTTTAACTAGTGTGGACAAGTTGTGGGGACTCTAGTTTGAAGTTCATCCAGAAAATTATCTCAGATCTAGTCTAGTCATATGTGACCAGGCAGGCTACACAAATTGCTTGACATTTAAATTTACTTGGTGATCTTTCTGTCTTTGGATAAAGTAACATGGTCCTTGTATACTCTCCTAAAAGAGACAAAAACTGCAGAAAAATGTCAAAGTACAGAAGAAAGTGCACATCTTTTAAGAGTTTTAGGACAGGAAATTCCGTATTTTCATCTCTGACCATCCGTTCTTGTGTGTGTGTGTGTGTGTGTGTGTGTGTGTGTGTGTGTGTGTGTGTGTGTGTGTGTGTGTGAGAGAGAGAGAGAGAGAGAGAGAGAGAGAGACAGAGAGAGAGACAGAGAGAGACAGAGAGAGACAGAGACCAGAAAGAGAATGAGGTAGAGAGAAGAATGCAAAGGTGAAGACACACTAATTGTAGTAACATGTGTTGAACAACAAAATATATGAGTGATTTGTAGAGAAAAACATACCAAATTCTTTTCGGTGTGGGTGCTGAACGCCAGATTTTTTTCTGAATTAAATAGTGGGTTTTCTACTTCAATAATACTTTTATTCAATATTTCACTGATTTCAGACTGCACCTTTAAAAGGTAAATTGAGAATGTTAGAATTTGATTTCAGATTTATAAACCTATGAATGTATAGAAAGAAGACATTATGATTGAAAGATAACTTTATATTTCCTGCACGTAAAAAATTCCTTTCTATCATTGAGAATAAGTTAAGTTTATTTAATTTATGGTAATCTCTATCATTAAAGGAATCTTCAGGAGACCTATGCCTTTATCTTATCATTATAAATTCAAAAAGGATTTTATAAGATAGCAAAATTTTATGAAGTATATTCAAATGATAGTAGACGTTTGTTTTTTCACATTGGAGAGTAAATAAGAAACCTTTGATTGATATCCAGTATCAGAACATCCTTCTCCATTGCTTGACATTTTCTTTCTACACAAGAACACCGAGACAAAGTTGATCTGAGCTCTTTAGGGAATAAATGTTGTTTCATATAACCAATGTGCATAACTGATCCTTCTACTTACACAACTTCTTTCTCCTGGATGAGATAGTTTCACCCCTAGCTCCAAGGCCAGTCCCGTGGCCCAGAACTAATAGTTTTATTTTAGAGAGTGACTGGTTCATGTGTTGCACATGATCAAATTTGTTGCAATCAGATTTGGGCCAGGAATCTGTATATATTTTTATTAGAACAAGGCATGGGCTGGGGAGATGGCTCAGTGGTTAAAGGCACTTGCTTGAAAATCCTGATGACCTGGGTCCAATTCCCCAGTACACACATAAAGCCTGTTGTACAAAGTAGCAGATGTGTCTGGAGTTCATTTGCAGTGGCACTAGGCCCCCGTGTGCCCATTCTCTCTCTCTCTCTCTCTCTCTCTCTCTCATTCTCTGTCTCTCCCTTTTATGATTGTAAATAATTAAATACATTAATTTTAGAAAAAGAAAAGAAAGGGCTGGAGAGATGGCTCAGTAAGGTGCTTGCCTGCAATGTCTAATGACCTGGGTTCGACGTAAAGCCAGGTGTACAAAATGGCGCATGCATCTGGAGTTCATTTGCAGTGGCTGGAGGCCCCTGCATGCCCATTCTCTCTGTCTGCCTCTATTCTCTCCATCTTTCTCAGCTTGCAAATAAATAAATAAATAAATAAATAAAATTAAAAAGAAAAGAGCAAGACATGTTCTCTACTCTGTTTGGCTTGAATATAGGACAAAGAAAGATCTGGAACTCCTTACAGCCTTCTTATCCCTGTGGAGTCTAAGAATCTACTATCTTGGAAAGTAGAATGAGATTTGTTCCTAATGATGAAAGTCTTGACCATATATATGACTTAAGCCACCCAGAAGTGAGCAGTTCCTGATTTTCAGTAACTTGAGGTAAAAGAGTATATTTTCTCCCTAAACCAGCTTAACTTATCCCTAAAATGTCCCTATTTGTAGACCGTATATACATAGCACTTTATTTCCATAAATATTTAATGTTTACTAGCTTTGCTGGACTTTAACCCAGAACTTTGCATATGCTAGGGAAGCATTCAATCACTGAACTACATCCCCAGCCCAAGTGGCACTTTAACTGATATTTAAAATCTCAGCTAACGCTATTTCTTTCTGGTTCATATTCAAATAACAAGTACTTTGCTTAAGATCAATTTGATTCTGAAATACGTTGGCATTTTGAGTACTTTAACTTCTGTATCAATTTATTATTTGTTAGCGATCAGTTTAGAAGATGGGATTACACGCTAAATTAGGATATTTCTTATAGATGATCTCGACAATCATACCATGCTAACGTTCTGCAGAGTCTGTATTCGCAGAGCCTGAAATGATTCCAGCTGATGCTGAAGGACCTATAATGAAATTTAACAAAGTGTCACAGAACACATCTTGAGCTAGCTGAACACAGTCTTGAGTCACTAAGATGTTTCACATCCCCTTCAAGTTGCCTGCTTCCAGAAGGACTCAGATTGAGTCAGATGACTCACATTCTTGGCCATGTTGCTGACTCTAATGCACATTCATGAAGGTTTTTGTGAGAATAAAGAGGAAGAGCCTCTGTGCATTTAGAATGCACTCATTCTGGATGAGAACTGCCTTCACATTTGCACATTGCAAATAATAAAGTGAAATGCACTCACTTTCAATGCTGATTGTGGTTGGATTTGATTTTCTGGTTCAGATATGCAGCCATTTTCTGAAAAGTAAAATATAGAAAACATGTTATATAATCCCTGAAAGTTTACTTTTATAAGGTGGTGGTCAATAGCAGCCTTCTAACTTTTTTGGATAGTGAGGGAGAGAAATAATGAGAATATTTTATATTGACATTATGGTAGTCATATAATAAATTTAAGAATAAATTCTCACTTTAAGGGTTGTAGTAGTGATTTTACTTTTACAGTAAGCCACTAACTTGCATTGCCAAACTTGGAACTCTCCAGATTGTAAATATCTCTGTTTCTGAGATGCGAATCGCCTTCTTTGTGTGTGTTTGTGTGCACACATGTGTATGTGTATGTGCTTGTAGGCATGTGTGTGCACATCCACCTTCTCTGAGACAGGGTCTCTTACTGGCCTAAAGTTCACCAATTAGGTCAAACTTGCTGACCAGGGAGACCCAGCCGAAGTGGTACTTTAACAGATATTTAAAAACTCAGAAAATGCTATTTCTTTGTGGTTCATATTCAAATAACAAGTACTTTGCTTAAGATCAATTTGATCCTAAGATCAATTTGATCTGGGTTCACATTCTCAGGGCTGGGATAGCATGTGTGGGTTGCTATGCCCATCTTTCTTTTCACGCTGATTCTGGGGATTGGACTCAGGACCTTGTGCTGGAAAAGCAAGCAGTTTACTGACAACATTATCTCACCAAATTGGATTCTTTTTGCAAAAGTTCCCCTCTATAATAATACTCCTGTTCTAGAAGACCTTTGGCAAAGTTTTGGTGAAATTGCCACGTGAAAATTTTTCACTCTATCATGGAAATAAGCCATTTGCCTAACTCTCCAGCAAAGCTCTACAGAGATCCATGTCTCTTTTCTATTGGAAAAAGACAGGCTGTGTGCATAATCCTTTAGCCCTTCTTGGATCCATGAGAATGCTCTTATGCTTGGAAGTCTTCTGCCAATAGTAGAGTCCTCACAGCCTGTGCTTAACTTACCACCTTACCTGGAGATAATATTCCCCATTGTAGATACAACATCCTTTGTTCTGCTGATGTATATGTATCATAATGACATTGCTGTCCTCTGAAGACATGACATGGGTCTTTCTACTATATCACAGAGTGGTACATGCAGGCCTACAATCCCACACTGTTGCTGAGGGACCTGCCATGGGAGTCCAGTGGCCTGTGCAGAAGCTGATCTTGCTGGGTCTCTTTGTTTTGTTACTGAAGCATGTTTCTGTTCAGGGTTTGACCATGCTCTGTTTTCCTTGGTTACTCCAAAGTCAAAAAAGAGTGAACAGAAGTCCTCAGGCTTCACATTATAGACATCAGATCTCACATGCTTCGAACCTTTCCAAAAATTATTTATAGATCTGCAGCAAGGGATAGACTATGTAATATTTCTAATGAGGTTGAGCATGGTCAGAGTAATTTGGCTGTGGACAATATTTACAAGTATCTGGAAATACATCTCTCTTTGTCCCCGTGTCAGACAACTTACTTTAATGTTTTTCTAAAATAAAAATAAACCTTTTAGCATCCTGTAGGAAATGAGAATTATGAATCTGTGTTCTCTTAGGCTGACAAAATATGTCCTCAGGGAAGGTTTAAAAGAGGTCTGCAAATCTTTTCTTTTGGATTGGCATTCTGTCAGAAGTTACTGTAGTTGGTTGCCAAGTGCGCATGCCAGCACTCGTTCAGAGTGTGGAGATGCTTGGTCAAGTGAGGAACCCCCCTTCCATCAGAGGACATGGAGGAAAGAGAATCAACATGGATGTTGTTCATCTTTGTCTCTCAGTGGGAATAAAATGGCAAAAGTGAAACTGAAGTAAAGTGGGACCGAAGCAGGAAACATCCTAAAGATTTTTGTATAATATATATTGTATAATATAATTTTGTATAATATATATATATTGTATAATATAATTTTTGTATAATCAATGTATAAGCACAAGAACAGTATAAGGATATGTGATGCTTCCAAACAGTACAGTAACTCCAGCAACAGATCCCAAAGAAAAGAAAATTGACAAATAAGTCTGAATCCATAACAAAAAAATTTCCATCAAAGAAATACAGCCTTCATTGCTGGTTTTTACAAACGTTTTAATTACAAAAAATGCTATCACACAGATGAGAGAAATTTTCCAAACTTTGCAAAAGAACTAACACCAAATTTCAAACTTTTCCAAAACATTGAATGGGAGAAAACCCTTCATACTACTTCCAGGAGACCAGCATCAATGAGACAAGGTCACAGCAAACAGGAAGTCTAAGGAATCATATCCCTGATGAACGCAGTCCTAGATGTTCTCAACAAAATCATCTCTGGACTTAGTGAGTCCTTGAAAAGAGAATCCAAGATCATAAAGATCTCTCATGGGTATAATCAGGATTTATCCTGGGGAACACAAGGATGGTTCAAAATATACAAATTGATAAGCATATCCCATTAGCAGAATGAAGGATAAAAGTGACATGCTTAGCTCAAAAGACGCAGGGAAAGCATTTAGTCAAGTTCAACATTCCGTCACGTCACCCCGAAAGATTTGGTGTAGATTTGACGCACCAAATGCACTAAGGACTTTATATGACAAACCCACAGGTTACATCAGACTGAATGAGGAAAAGATGCAATCATTCCCTCTGAGATCAGGAACAGGACCATGATGCCCACTTTCCCCACTCATTCGATATCATGTTGGAAATCTTAGCTAGAGCCGTATGACGACAGAAAGAAATAAAGGACATCCAGATCGAAAGGTCAAATTCTCCTTTTTTTTTATTTTTGCAGATAACCTGTTGTTATAAAGAGAAAAACTTAAAGATACCACCAAAAGTCTTTTAAAACAAAGAAATGAATTCACCAAATTTGCAGGAAAAAAATCAATAGCTTTTTCTAATGCAACAACAAACAAAATTTCTGCAGAACAAATTAAAGAAGGAATCATTTTGACAATAGCTACTAAAACCAAGCACACAGATCTAGAAATAATTATAACCAAGAAAATGAATCTTCATCACATTTACAAAATGACAAAATGTCAATGAAAGGCTCCCAGTGGTCATTCCTCTGAGCTGTAGATGCCAGCCCAGGGCTAAAACTGAGTGCAGGTAGGAGGAGGTATGTTGAAAATTTTGGGGAATGTGAATTTTGGTTCAAAAATTTGGTTGTGTCTTTGATGCTGGAGTGCCTTGAGACTTTTAAAAATATTTTTATTTATTTGGAAACAGAAATAGAGAAAAGAGAGACCTCTAGCCACTTTGTGTATTTAGCTTTATGTGGGTACTGGAGAATCGAACCTGAACCTGGGTCATTAGACTTTGAAGGCAAGCACATTAACCATTGTACAATCCCTCCAGGCCTTTTTAATTTTTAAAAATATTTTTATTTATTTGCCATTAGAATTCTGATTGAGATCTTGTGGAAGGGGCCTCCTGTTAGGTTAAGAAGATATTTGAGAAGTACCATTCCCTCAAGTCAGAAGGAATCCCTGGAGGTAGGATTTCCACATACAAATGTGAAGGTTGTCCACTGATGGGGAGGATGTGTGTGGCTAAATTCCAGCCTGTGGAAGGTGGCTGAGAACGTCCTATAGATCAACATGCAGCTTTAGCTGAGAGTCTTAAGTTGTAAGAAGAGGCCAGGCACTGGACATCTGGAGGAACACAAAATAACTGAGAAGAGGATATAGGAAGTTACTGAAGTGCAACCATGAATTGGCATCTGGAGGAACTGGCCCTCGCTTTAGGAGAGGGTGTTCTTCCACCGAGGTGGGAGGAAGGAAAGAGAATATGGATGCCTAGGCAGGTAGCTTAGCAAACGTGAAGATTGAAGATGAGGGAAGTTTGTCTGGTTGTTTCTATTTTTTCCCATATAGTATGAGATCATGCTATGAGGTGAGTGCTAGTAGAGAGAGTGAAACAGTTATCTTGGAGGAGGGGAGCTTGAAAAAAAACTTAAAGGGGCAATAAAGTGTTTCAAATAGTCTCAGGCTCACTGTCTCAAAAGTGGAAGTTTCTCTCCACATTCAGATGGTCCAGTCATGCAGGGAGCAGGCAGGACACTGGATTCATCTGTTTTTTAAAACAATTATTTTATTTACTTAAAACTTTTTATTGATAGCTTCCATAACTATAGACCACAAACCATTATGATTCCCTCCCACCCTTCCCCATATTGCTTCCCCTTCTCAGTTAGTCTCTGTTTTGTGTAGGTATTATCAGGCACTGAGAAGTCATGAATATCAAGGCCTTTTTGTGTCTGGAAGTTTGCGTTGTAAGCAGTCCTCCCCTTCCTTTGGTGGATTCATCTATTGTTAAAACTATTGAAATCATGTTTTTGTTTTTCTTACAAGTTTCCCAAGGAAAGGTAATTTTCTACTCAACATGGAAGGGAGCTATTGAGTCTCCAATGCTCCTCATTTTTGCTCAGAATAACACCTGAATCTTTGCATGGGACTGCAAAGCCCCCCCTCCTTTTCCCTCAATCCTCTCCCACTAGCCCCCCCCCACCCATTCTGTTTCATCCACAGGAGTATCACCATGCCCAATTTCAAGTTCTATTACAGAGCCTTAATAACAAAACAACTTGCTAGTGATACAAAACATTGATTGAGATCCATGAAACTGACTAAAAGATTCAGATATAAATCTATGCAGCTATAGCTACCTTAATTTTGACAAAGTTGTCAAAATTATTCATTGGAGCAAGAATGAAACTAGATTCTTACCTCTCACCCTGAATAAAAATCATCTCCAAATGGACCAAACACCTTTACATGAGACCTGAAACTCTGACCTAGCTAGAGGAAGGAGTAGGAAAAACCTTAGTATATAGGCAGAGGGAAGGATGTTCTGAATAGGACTCCAGTCACTCAGGAAATCAGGCCAGCAATGGACAAATAGAGCCTCACAAAATTAGAAAGCTTTTGTACGGCCAAGGAAACTGTTGATGAAATGAAGAGGTGGCCTAGAGAATGTGAGAAACTCTTGGCCAGCTACACATCTGACAGTGGATTAATATCTAGAATATACAAAGAACTCTAAAACTAAAATCAGGAAAATAAATCAATCAAAATATGGATGGTAGAACTTAATAGAAAGTTATCACAATAAGAAATATGTTAATCATAAATATTTTCAAATGTATTCATCATATTTGGCCATCAAGGAAATTTAAATTAAAACTACTTTGAGATTCCATCTCATTCCAGTCAGAATGACTTCCTTATTCAAGAAAATAAATGAGGGGTTGGAGATATGGCTCAACAGTTAAAGGCACTTGTTTGCAATAGCTGACTGTCTGGGTTTGATTCCCCAGTATCCATGTAAAGTCAGGTGCACAAAGTGGCACATGCATCTGGAATTTGTTTGCAGTGACAGGAGACCTTGGCTTGCCTAGTCTCTCTCTTTCTCTCTCTCTCTCTCTCTCTCTCTCTCTCTCTCTCACTCTCTCTCTAAATAAAAATAAAATATTTAAACAAAAAGAAAGCAAATGACAGCAAATGTTGGTGGGAATGTAAAGTGATGCAGACATTATGGACATCAATGTGGAGGTTTCTAGAAGCGCTGAAAACATGATCCTCTTACTGTCTACTCCTAAGCAGATGCCTAAAGGACTCTATCTTAGCACAGAGATATTCGCTCATCCATGTTTATTCTTACTTTATTCAGGACAGCTAGAAAGTGGAAGCAGCCCAGATGTGTAATAAAGATGTGGTACTTATACAGAATATAAATTTATTCGGCTGTAAAGAAAAAATGAAATAAGTGAGGTAATCCAGGCTCAGAAAAATAAGCATTGCATGATCTCTCTCATCTGTGGATCCTGGTTTTAAAATTTTATATACGTGCATGTGGAAATGAGTGTGTATAGATGTCAGGAAACTAGAAAGGGTCCATGAGAGGGGAAAACAGGCTTCAAGGGAGAGATCTAGGGAGGTTAATAGAACACATATGATATAAATGTGGAAGGGAATATTGGGAGGGCTTAGTTTGGAGTAGGGGACAGGGAGATAGGGAGAGGAGAGGGCCAACCAAAAGTAAGTATGAGTGAAAGTTCCATAAGAAACTACAGGGAAAGGATTCAAATATCAAAATTTAATGCACTGGACTTTACGATACATTCAGAAAAATTTACAAAACACCATTCTAAAAAAGGAGAAAGAAAACACATCTTGCCACCGTGAGGTACCTTCCTCTCTTCTCACCTTTAGTGCTCACTTGGAGGTATAGATTAGGTCAATTCAATGTCGAAATTCTGAAGATATTTTTGATATGTATGTGTTCAGGTGTGTAAGTGTGCATCCATGCTACAGCATCGGTGTGGAAATCAGAGGACAATGGGGTGTCAGTCCTCATCTTCCACCCTGTTTGAAGCAAGGTCTCTTTTCACCATTGGACTTGTCAGGCTAGCTGGCCCATGACTCCACCTCCATCTTTCTACAGGGCACTAAGATTATACATTCCGCTTTCCCTGGGTTCTGGTCATACTCAGGCCATCAAGTCTGTGCACTAAATGCACCATCCACTGAGCCTTGTCTCCAGCCGAGGTCTTTATCACCCTATACTGATTGTATAGGGATGCCTTCAAGGCTGGTGACAGATAGAAACTATGAGTATGGAAATGGTTTTTACCTACTGAGGTGTGGCCTCTCTGGCCTGTTCTTTCAGGGCTCCTGCGGAGGCATGTGCGAACATTCTGGATTCATGAAGGTGTAGAAGTCTTGTCCCAATTTAAGGTTTCTTGTATTCCATCATCATGTGATTACCTACCACATGTCACATGTATGTTAGCTGCAACTTGGGTCAGTCTGGAAGCCTCCTCCTCTGCTCCTTCCCTGGCCTGTCCCATTGAACACCTGACCCAGAAAAGAGATTCTCTCAAGGAAGTGAGATGACACCTTCCATGTTCTCAGATTCCTCCTGCTGGATACATGCATCTCACTCATGGTTTGTGTAGAGATGAAAAACTGTCACTATTTGCTGTTTTCAAAGAGCTTTTCTATTTGATAATTTGTTATTGTAAAAAGTAGTTTTCTGTAGAAAAATATATATCTTTTAGTGATTGTCAAAAACAACAAAACAAAACAAAAACAACAATCTGACCTGTTACTTGCTGTCCAGAGGATAGTAGATAGGTGGGCAGTGGCTAAGACCTGTACCCTGAAGATCTCCTGAGAGCTGGCTCTATCCCTATACCTGTGTGACCTGGGAGAGTTAATGTCTCTGGCTCTGTTTCTTCATTTGTAAAATGGGGATAATAGTACTTGTTTTGCAGGGCTGTAGTGAGGATTGAATGAATAGACGCATCTGTGTGCTTTGAACAGCGTCTGACACAGAGTCCTATGAGCTACTGATGGTGCCATAATAATAGTTATGAGAAGTGCTCCAGTTGGGCGATGGATATAGGCAACGTGCCAGAAATATCACTGCTCCTGGAGCCTTGGCATTGGAGATTTTACCTGGTTCCCGGCCACCACTTTCCTTTACTCCATCGGAGGAATTTAGGATCTTGGATGCTGAAAGGAGAACGGAGTCCACTTCATCTTCTCCTGGAGGATGCTTGTCTGTAACAGAACTTAGCACACTTTTAGGGGAGGCGTGGAAGGCTACCTGGGAAGGTGGGCAAGAAAGGTGTGGGTGTGGGGACCCTGTCTCCCACTCCCTGGGCGGCCACGCGAGGGCGCTGGGGCCACGCAGAGCTGCGGACGCAAGGGCTTGTGAGGCAGGTCTAGAATGATCCTCACTCCAGACCCACAAGGGACACCCAGAGGCCTTGGATTGGAGGGAGCAGACTCGCACTCCGCTACCCTCCCCTTCTCAAGGCTTTCCCTCTAGCGACAGCTTCCCGGGTCGCTCACCGGGGCTCATTTCTGCTGCTTAAGATCTCTTAACCAACTGCCTGGTCCCATGCACGCCGGCTGCTGCAGGCTGCCCTGCGGCATCCCGTTGCCTAGCAACCGGATGGACCAGAGCATCCCTCCCCCCCATCCCACTGGTTTGCGCGTGCGCAAGGGTAGGGGCAGCTAGGAGGAGGAGGGAGCCTAGTCAGCAGCTGAGCAGCCCAGGATCCTTGGTCCCCTGGGGCAGTCCACTAGAGCATCCTGCTGACCAGCTGGGTGTCCATGCGATCCTGACAAAGCTGTGTGCAGGAAGGGACTGGCTAGCCCAGCTCCTAGGATAAGCCCTTCTTCGTTTACTTTTCACTCCATTGTTTTACTGTCTTGTGGTTTTATTCCTTTGATTTCAACCCATCCCCTGTACAGTAGTCTCAGCATTTGGGGATTTGAAGAAGTCACATATTGTCAAAGGCTTTTGTTTGCTCCAATTAAAAGAAAGCGCGGGCTGGAGAGATGGCTCAGTGTTGCTTGCAAAGCCTAACAACCAGGGTAGGATACTCAAGCACCCACGTAAAGCCAGATGCACAGAGTGGCACATGTGTCTGGAGTTCATTTGCAGTGGCAGGAAGCCCTGGCTGCCCATTCTCTCTGTCTCTTTTATCTCTCTTTGATTGCAAATAAATCAATGAAAAATATCAAAAAAAGATCCGATTTTTCAATAGTAAATGTAACAGTGCATTGAAACATTAATATTAAAATGATTTATCAAGTGCTTAAGTATATTAATATGCAAAATAAGTAAATTTCAAAATGAAAATGAAATATTGAAATTCTGGGCAAGGTGATGGTCTTGATCAAAGCATGCTGGTTTTCTACACATTTAAAAAACCACTTTCAAAAGGCATAATAATCTCCAACACATTATTAGTTCAATACATTAATAGTCTCAAACACATTATTATTATGTGTTGCTTGGCTGATTGGCATGTCTGAAAATCCTTGTGCCGATAAGAAAGAAAGTGGTGATCAGTAAGTAAAGTTTTTTTTTTTAATTGTTTACAAGGAGAGAGAGAGAGATAGAGAGATAGAGAGGAGACAGAGAGAAGAGAGAGAGAATTCGTGTGCCAGGGCACAGGAACTCCAGATGCACATACCACTTTGTGTGCTACTTTGTGCATCTGGCTTCATGTGGGTACCGGGGAATTGATCTTCAGTCATTAGGCTTTGCAGATTAGTGCCTTAACTGCTGAGCCATCTCTTCAGTCCCTCTAAGTAAAAGTTTTAAATGAGTATATGTTATTTATTTTAGCAATCTCAACTATTATACATAGAATAGAAAATCATGGAGATTTCAAATTTCAACACACAGTAAGTGGAAACATGAAGTCCCTAGGCTATAATACTTTATTATATAATAAATTATAGATGAATTACTTTCATGAAAATGAAATGAGGTCGTTTCAATATTCACTTGCTCTTATTGTTTCTTTTTTTATTGTCCATAATGAGTTACATTATTTAATGAACAAACAATGAGTTGTTATCCCCAGTTCCCCAATGCCTCTCTTCCCCATCCCCAATCAGCTGAATATCCTCCTCCGGGGGCAGTCTGGATCAGTCCTTGGGGCTGGGGATCATGGATAGCCTAGGAATCAGCCTGGTTCCACCTGCCCTAGTGTGTTGTTACTGGGGGGGGGAGCATGTCTCTGGATATTCTCCCCCACCAAGGCTCTCACAATCTTTCTGCCCCCTCTTCCACTCAGTTCCCTGAGTCGTGGTGGGTGAATATTAAAGCTGCTTTATTGTTGAGAACTTAGGGGTCTCTGTACTTCTGCTTTAGGCTGTGTCGAAAATCATTGGTGTCTGTCTCACTGGCTTATCCTGTGTTGACTGAATGGCTGTGGCTGTGGGTCCCTTGTTCATCCCATCATTCTCTGCGGGGTTCCATATGGATCCTCCAAGGTATGTCTGGGGTGGCTCATCTCTTGCCAGGATCTCAGCTATCGGCCTGTGGTCCATTGGTAGGGTTGGATGGGCCACAGCTCTCTGCTGCCTTCTGAAAGTTATAAACACAATCTCCATCGGAGAGTGAGATCAGTATAGGTTAACTGAGATACACATTTCTTAATTAGCTAGATTCTATTTTTATTAGTCTCTCCGTCAATTGCTCACTTAGTGCATCTCTCTTTGGGGGTCCAAGAGTCTGGCTCCCAGTGCGTATGGCCCTAAGTCCCCAGTTCCAATCAAGGGCTCCCCCTCACTAAGTGGAATATTTGGCCGAATTTAAAAGCTGTTGATTGCCTCCCCCAGGCTTTGGCTCCTCTATTGCACAAGTGCTCTTTTCTTTTCTTTCTTTTTAAAAAAATTTTATTTATTCATTTTCAAGCAGGGAGAGAGAGAGAGAGAGAGAGAGAGAGAGAGAGAGAGAGAGAGAGAGAGAGAGAATGCACCAGGGCCACCACCTTGAGGGTCTGGCTTATGTGGGTCCTGGGGAATTGAACCTGGGTCCTTAGGCACTGGAAACAAGTGCCTTAACCGCTGAGCCATTTCTCCAGCCCCTTTTTAATATTTTATTTATTCATTTTCAAGCAGAGATATACACACAGAGAGAACATCTTCCTTTATTTATTCATTTTCAATCAGAGAGAGAGAGAGAAAGAGAGAGAGAGAGAGTGAGCATGCCAGGGCCCCCACCTTGTGTGTCTGGCTTATATGGGTCCTGGGGAATTGAACCCTGGGCCTTAGGCACTGGAGGCAAGTGCCTTAACTGCTGAGCCATCTCTCCAGCCCCAAGTGCTCTTTTCTTGGTTCACTGTTCTCTCCCAGTAGGAAGTGTGTTCAGCCTACTCATGGCAGCAGACTGTGTTTCATGCCAGTGGTCTCTGTTTGCTCCAGCTGTCATTGACCAGCTTCCCCTGGCAGCTTGTGCAGTGCCTTCCAGCACTATACTAACTACCATCTGGGGGCTGGTTACCATTCCAAACCTGGAAGGGTCTCTCGATGCTGGTTCATCGATTCTGTGATTTCTTCAGCAACAGGGTTTTGCCTCAGGCCTGGGGTGGGCATTCAAGAGCTTTGAGAGAATTCTGTCTTGTTTTTGGAACCTCATGGGTCACTTTGGTCAACAGCTCAGTGAGGGAAGGAACCGGTGGTTGGGACCAGGGGTTGTCAGACTGCTCAAGTATACAGAGGCTTAGACATTCTCCCCTACTACTCATGGCCCCTCTTGCCAGTCGACGCCCACTACTTGCTCAATAGGTTACAATATGCTCGTGAGGATTTTATGATTTTGAACCCATTTTGGTTTAGCCTCATGCTTAAGTCATTCCCCTCCCCCATCCCTTACCCCTCATTCATAAACTCTCACTTCTTTCTACTAGTCTGCATAAAGAAAATGGTTATCCTGGTTAAGGACCGCATATGAGGGAGAGTATGCGGCGTTCAATTCTCTGTTCTTTTGAGTGTTCACTTAGTAAGATCTGCTCAAAGTCAGACCATTTTTCTCTAAATTTTGATATGTCATTTTTCCTTTAAGCTGAATAGAATTCCATTGTGTAAATATACCAAAGTTTTGTTATCCATTCCTCCATGGAAGGGCGTTTTGGTTGATTCCAATTCTTGGCTATTATGAATTGAGCTGCTATAAACATAGTTGCACAAATGTCTCTATCCTGAGATGTGACATCTTATGGGTAGATGCCTAGTAGAGGGATAGCTGGGTCCATTGGTAGCTATATGTCCACTCTGTTGAGGAATCTCCACAGTGCTTTCCAGAGCAGTTGAACAAGCTTGCAATCCCACCAGCAGTGAATTAGGGTTCCTTTTTTCCTGCATTATCACCAGAAATTATTGTTGTTGGTTTTCTTTATGATTGCCATTCTGACTGAGTAAGGTGGAATCTCATTGTGGTTTTTATTTGCATTTCCTTGATGTTTAAGGATGCTGAGCACTTTTTCTCATGTGAGTAAAGGCCATATGTGTTTCTTCCTCTGTGAATTCTCTGTTGAGATCAGTGTCCCATTTTTTGAGGGGGCAGTTTGAGTTTTTGTTATTAATTTTTTTGAGTTCTCTGTATGTTCTGGAAATTAGGCCTCTTTTTGAGTTGTAGCTAGCAAAAATCATCTCCCAGTTTGATGGGGGGTCTATTGGCTCTGAGTACTGTGTTTTTGTCTGTACAGAAGCTTTTGAGCCTGATCAGGTCCCATTGGTTAAGTGAATGTTTCCCTTCCTGAGCTACTGGGGATTTGCTCAGGAACTTATTTCCTACTCCTCTTTCATGTGGGGTTCCTCCTATTTTTTCTTCCAGGGTGTTTAGGGTTGTATGGTTAATATTGAGGTCTCTGATCCATTTGCAGTTTATTTTAGTGCATGGTGAAAGGAGTGGACCTATTTTCATTTTTTATATGTGTTTATCCAATTTGTCCAGCACCATTTGTTGAAGATGCTATCTTTAGCCCAGCATACATTGTTGGCACCCTTGTCAAAGACCAAGTAGCTGAAGTTACTTGCATTAAAAACTGGGTCTTCAATTCTATTCCACTGGTCAGTCTGTCTGTTTTTCTGATAATACCATGCCTTTTTAGTTACTATGGCTTTGTAGTATGTTTTAAAGTCAGTTATGGTGATACCTCCTGCGTAAGTTTTTTTGCTCAGAATAGTTTCAGCTATTCGAGGCCTTTTGCCCTTCCAAATAAATTTTGAGATTATTTTTTATATGTCTGTGAAGAAGGAGGTTGGGATTTTTATTGGCATGGCGTTGAATCTGTAGACCACTTTTGGCAGGATTGCCATTTTTACTATATTGCTTCTTCCCATCCATGAGCATGGAATGTATTTCCATCTTATCATATCCTCCTCTATTTCTTTCTTGAGTGTTTCAATATTTTCCCTATATAAGTCTTTCACTACCTTGGTTAGTGATATTCCAAGGTATTTGATTTTCTTTGAGGTTATAGAGAATGGGACAGTTTCTCTGATTTTTTTTTTCTGAATGTTTATCTTCTGTATATAGAAAGGCTACTGATTTTTGTGTGTTAATTTTGTATCCTGCCATTCTGCTGAAGCATTGATTACCTTCAGGAGTTTACTGATACTGTTCTTTGGGTCCAATATATATAGGATCATGTCATCTGCAAAGAGGGATAGTTTGATTTCTTCCTTTCCTATTTCTATCCCTTTTATGCTATTCTCCTGTCTTATCGCTTAGGCTAGAACTTCAAGCACTATGTTAAAGATCAGTGGTGAGA
This sequence comes from Zapus hudsonius, assembly GCA_004024765.1. Classification (NCBI taxonomy): domain Eukaryota; kingdom Metazoa; phylum Chordata; class Mammalia; order Rodentia; family Dipodidae; genus Zapus; species Zapus hudsonius. Next base: position 132,396 of record PVHP010000653.1, read on the forward strand.
GTGGGCACCCACCCCTGTCTTGTTCCTGAATTAAGTGGGAACTCCTTGAGTCCTTCACCATTGAGAATGATTTGTGCTTTAGGAGATCTGTATATTGACTTTATCATATTGAGGTATAGGCCGTCTATGCCTATTCTTTCCAGGGTTTTGCTCTTATTGTTTCTTAAAGAAGCAATCTCTTGAAGATTTTACATTGTGGATAGTTTTAACAATATTTTTTGGTTTTTCAAGGTAGGGTCTCACTCTAGCCCAGGCTGACCTGGATTCACTATGTAGTCTCAGGGTGGCCTTGAACTCATGGTGATCCTCCTACCTCTGCCTCCCGAGTGCTGGGATTAAAGGTGTGTGCCACCACGCCTGGCTCTAACAAATTTTTATTTTACAAACTTTAATATGACTTTTCACAGATCATTTAAATAAACTGAGTAGTTGCTATATGTTTTTACTGCTATGCATTAATATCTAGCAATATGGTGATATAATGAATTAATCTGTAATAGCCTTAATACCTATATAATATTCACAGATGATGGTAAACAAACATTGGTTATTGCATAGGAGTTATCAGTGGATTTAAATGAGATAACTCAGTCAAAATAGGATGTATAGAATATAAAAATAAAAGAAACAGGTAAATATCAGGTGTTTGCAGCATTAGACTAAAATTTATTCAGTGTGTTAATCTCATTTTTTTTTTACTTCTAAGATACTTTATTTTAGGTAGGTAATAGAGCCACATAGCCTTTTGTTTATCAAACTAATTCTTTTTTGAAAACTAATTCAAAATATTTTCAGTTAAAACAAAATAATTTGCCAGGCGTTGTGGCACACACCTTTAATCCCAGGACTCGGGAGGCAGAGGTAGGAGGATATCCATGAGTTCAAGGCCACCCTGAGACTACATAGTGAATTCCAGGTCAGCCTGGGCTAGAGTGAGACCCTACCTCAGAAAACCAAAAAAAAAAAATAATAATAATTTGTCACAAAACTATTGTAATCACTATGTTAAAAGCCCATCTTTAAAGCCAAAAATGTTATAATTCAGAAAAGAGTTTTAAGCAATTAAGATGTGTGCAATGACTGAAGAAACCACAGATAGCCATCGACCAGCATTGAGAAACCCTTCAATGTCCGGAATGGTATCCAGCCCCCAGAAGGCAGTTAGTGTAGTGCTGGAAGGCACTGCACAGGCTGCCAGGGGAAAATGATCAACGACAGCTGGAGTAAACAGAGACCACTGACAGGAAACACAATTGGTGGTTATGAGTAGGCTGACCACACCTCCCAGTAGGAGTGAGCAGCGAACCAAGAAAGGAGCACTTGTGTAATGGAGGAGCCTGGGC
>PVHP010000654.1:0-133025 GCA_004024765.1 Zapus hudsonius
TTAAAATTACATATATTAACACAACAATATGCTCTGTATCATAGGTTCTTAGATAAAGCCATTGAATCCATGATTCATGTCATCTTTTATTCATATTTGTAAGAGAGAGGGGGCAGGAAGAAGAGTCTCATGGAAAGATGCCTATATATAGAAAATGGGTGTTTTGCTAGCTCTACATGGCTCTCATCTTTAAAGACGTCTCTGGTCTGATCTTAATCTGTTAAGCAGTGCACATATCTAATACCGAAAAGCCACCTTGATTCTGCTTAGAAGAAAAATGTTGCTGTCAAATGGCAGGCAAGATTAAACACACTTTTGCAATAGCACGTTAAATGTGTCATTTTTTTTCGTATCAACAAACATTAATTAAATTTCATGATAAGATTGATTACTGAAATTTGCAGCTGTCCATTCATGTCAGAAAAAATTGGACTCCAGGCCAAGTTAACTTAGGATAGTAAAATTTTCTTCATGATTTTATCATCATCTAGAGTTTTAATTTGTCTGTTAATGTTTAGTACACAGAGTCTATGAGACATTTTTCAGGATTCATATTTCTACTTAGTGAAGAAGTTGACTTTAGCCTTATATTTTTACATGTCTAGGGAATATACCCACAGAGTTGGGAGAGCTTACATTTTTATAATGTATAAAATTTCTATAATGTATAAAACTTCTCTATTAGATACTACTTCATTTTCCGTGAAAATGTGAAAAAGGCAAAACTCTGAAATATGTGAAATATGTTATCAATTCTCCTCTGTCTTCTTTGACCTTCAACTGTCTTTTCCCATGTGCCAGTGTGAACTTCAGAGAACAGCGTCATTCTTCTCATATTTCATGAGTGAAGGGTTCTTCTGAAATGTCAGTGGTTAGTTTTCTATACATGATTGTGAATATAAAACACAGCGTTCACATCCTCTAAGGCATTTTAACTCACTCCTTAATTTTGAGATTTCTCCTCTTTCTCTTCTGTTGTTATTTTTAAAGGATTTTCACAGACAAGCTCAGTAAGTGTTCTTGCAGGGGAAAGAATCCCTGAAACACTTGTGAAATTCTGTCACTAATGGTGGGTACTATTTTGTCAATACTGAAAGATGGCCCCATTCAAGAAAGACTTCCTCTGACAGTTGTGTCTACAGACCATGAAGCATATAGAGGAAAACCAGAAGTGATCTGAGGAAAGGATTTTAAACACACCCTCACACAACCTTTGTCAGGGATGCAATAATGCTAGAATTTTTTTTTTGTACTCACCACTTAATTTTATTACATGAAAAACTTAAAACACATGGATTATCATATTTACTAAATTATTATGTTAACATATTAGAATGCTATTAAGATGTTTGTTAACAGTATTTGTAAATTCATACCATGTTGAGATCACCTCTATTAGCTTATATTATAGTTAAGGAAAATAGTGGTAGCTATTTTCCCTTCTTAAACATTACAATATCTCCCTTAGATTCACATTTGAAATTACAAGAATAAATTTATTTGAAGTATCAGAAATCAGTGGAGCAAACCTTGCCAGTAATTCATTACAGGATGTATTGATCTTGGCATTCCCCATCTCTCAATAGAAAAACATCTGGAATCTTACACCACTTGAATTATGATTGTCCTCAGGAAGGAGATAGGACAACAGCCTTTTTAAAAAATACTTTTCAACATACCTGGGCTCGTGATAGTTGAGATATGAATAATGCTCCAGGAGTTTCCAAGTTATCCCATTATCATAAGAATAGTGGAGTAAAACTCCTTCACCAGGCTGGTCAGGGGCTTTGCATGTGCTCAGAACAGACTTGCTTCCCACTCTCAGTGTGAACTGGAGAAACCTAGACAGGAATTGTTTACAATTAATGAGTGCATTAACATTTTTGTTAATACAATTTCAAATAAGTCTAAATGAATGACCTAAAAGCTGTATGTTTCCACTCTTCTTTTATAAAATGTAAATACTTTCACTAGATATATAAATATGTGCAGAAGATACAATGCACATATTTTATATAAAGATACAATCATAAAATGTGACTGTATGTTCAGTGTATTTGTATAGTAAGTACTGTGTACATATACTTAAAGTGCCAATCATTTCTTTACTGCATAATTTATAGGCACTGGGGGAAGGGAAGATGGGGAGTAAATCTAATCAGCCCTGCAAGCTGTCAAATAAATAAAATGACATGAATAATTAACTAGCCCTTGGCTTAAGAACAGTTTTGATGCTAACATCTCATATTTTAAAAAATCCAGTCAGTCATTAGAAGCTCAAAGTCATTGGTGAGCCTTCTAATTCATTAAAAACTAAAGAAAATTAACCCTAAACAAAATAAACACCCTTATATCCCAGTTAAAGATTGGAAGATATATAAATCATATATGTAAAAAGACGGGAACATATATGTGCACATTTGTATATATTTATGTGTGTATATATGATAGTAATAATACTTGATGAGTTTTCAAGTTATCCCCTTATCATAAGTATGATATATGAATATAGGTTTACATAATTCATATATGTGTATATACACATATCTATTCATACATATAGATAGATGATAGATATCAGAAAAAAGAATACAAACTGAAAACAGATTCAAATTCAACATTAGTATTTGCTCTCTACATACTGCAGCCTGCCGTCACTCACCTGGATTGCGAGCTGTCCAGATAGGATGTAATTAGCTGACGCCTCCCATCTTTGTTGAAAACCAAGGCCTTACCGCTGGCTAAGACACCACAACCAAAGCTGACTTCAGCACCACGGATAGAGTAAAAGTTATGGTAAGAGGAGAGTCTGGAACTGCCAAAGCTCTCAGAAATAAACATTGGGAATGTCTGGGAGGCCATCTCACAAGCTGGGCCGGAAAATCCAGGGTCACACCTAAAAAAATATGGTGGAGTTAAATTTGGTTTTGGAGGGTCTGAGTTTACTTTCAGGAGGAGGAAGTCCAGAGGCCAGGGTTTGGTTTAATTATGAATGAGGCTGATTAATTTTTAGAAAATATTGAAGCTGAAAACTTGGCAAGGGCTGACTACCTAAAAATATTCCAGAAGACTAAAGTCTCTGCACAGGTCTGCTGTGAACAGCTTATGAGTAAAACAATAATTCAACTCTCACCTTCAACCAAGGCCAGTGGTTTATCTAAATGCATCTACAGTCTGTACACTGGTAACTAAAAATCATATATATATATATATATATATATATATATATATATATAATTTTACTTATAGTAATGATCACAAAATGTATAAAAAGAACAGAATAAAGAGCTTCTGATAAGATGTAGAATATGTTTCATCTAAAAATAAAGGTAGAGGTAAGATGAAAGGAATTATTTTAAATATTTGGAAAATATTAGAAACCATTTCAAACCTAGGTTGGTGTCATGAAGAAAATGTGTACACCCTTTGACCTAAACACAATTCACAGTTGTGTTTGCCCCTTAATGGGCTCCAAAACTAGTACTGCTTCAACAAAAAGTCATTTTCCCCCAACACCTGCTTGCTCTGAGAGAATGTGCTATATTTATGACAGCTGGCTGAGCTCTCGTAGTCATGTGTCAGTGAGTAGACTTCCCTGCAGATGGATTAACTATTGACTAACAGCAACCTTTTATACTTTAAGGCATTTACTTGGCTTCAAAGATTTTAGTGTTTCTGCATAATTTCTTGCTGTATTTACGAAATCATACATTATAAAATGAAATTAGCGTTTTGGGGGGTGGTGCACTCTTACTGAGGCACCAAAACTTCCTGAGGTCTGAGAAAACCTTCTATAGAGCAAGTATACCCATGATGTGATGTGAAAACAGGGCTGGAGAATCTTTCTTTAGCAGTATTACTGAAACTGAGGTCTACTCAGTCCTTCTACAAGGTCCATGAAATGTGTGAACATTTTCAAATCAAAAGTCCAAGTTTATGTACATTGGATTTTCTGGGGGAACAGGTCCACAATTTTATTAAGATTCGCTAAGAAGGTGGGCTCTAGAATGGCAAGAACCACTGGACTATGAAGTTTGAAGTCTATCTTGGCAACTTAAATAGCATTAGGGAAGAAAAAAGAAAGAAAATGATTATCTGCTGAACATGTAAATGAGCTCCAAATAAAAAAAATTTGGCTAAATTGGACACAGAGGGAGCTGAATATGGTTTACCATGACAAGCAACTGAAATCCGTTTCCCAATCAAATTTCAAGAGTGCATGTTAGGGGAAATTCATCTCTGTGCATCTTAATGTGTCTCCTTCTTGGGATCCGTGATTGGGAGAAACTTGTGACTGTTCAGGACACACTGGGTACACTTCCTGTTTAGTGGGTCTCAAAGTCTACTTTTAAGTAAAGGTTATGTAATTAGGATACAATGCTAATAAGGATTATATTTGTTTTTAAAAACAAAACTAACACAAAATATAGCTTTTGTTTTCTGGCAAAACATGAGGGTTACCCACACTAGTGATTTCAGGAATAACATGTGTCTTCCTTGACTGAAAGTATGGCATCTATTGGTTCATCTACCTATCCTTAAGTGTGGCAACATATTCACTACATATGTCAAGGCAAAGTTCTCACTGTTCAGATACATGAGTGACACTTCTGAAGTTCCTACACTCTCTCTTCTCATTAGGGTTTCCAACAAGGTGATGCTAATCTGGTAAGTAAATTGTCAGTTTAGAATCCCAGGCCTGGGATATACAGATATACAGATATACAGAAGCCGGAAAGAGGAGTAGGGAGTGGGATCCTGGTAGCAAACAATGATAATAATGTCGGGGAGGGCAGAGTAAGAAAAACATAAAGCACTTGAAAAGGCCCTCATTTCAAGAATTTACTTAAGGGAAATAAGTGGTATTGAATATAATTTCATTTCTGTGCAAGTTTGCTCAAACTCAACAAGGAGCATATTCTAAGAAAAAAAAGACAATGGGCAAATGTTTGGTCTACCCACAAAAGAATAAAGTCAATGAATATTATATAAAATGATGTCAAAATATAGAAAAAAACTAAATTTCCTACTATCAAAATATCCTGTAAAACTTCAAATGAAACAAAAAGTTATGATTATCTAGGATTATTTTAGTGCCCCAAAGAATCATGTCCCAAAGCATAAAACTACTATTCAAATGTCTATTGTTTTCATTTTATTTGAAATGAATTAGCAAGTGGATGGTTGGTCATGGATAGCAGAAGAAGACAACACTTGAGGAACTGTACTTAGCCCATGCTCCAGAGTTAGTGAGTCAGTGTTTGGATGAGAACTTTATTCAAAAGCTCAGAGACTCATGTTCATTTTTCAATTCTTTACATGCCTAGTAAAATATTTTTATGGCACTGAGTAATCCCTACCTTAATTAAATTAGTTGAAATACAGCTAAAAAAGTGCTTACAAGTGGTTGTCTCATGCATATAATTTCTAAATAATTAGGGTCAAAGCCCTTTTGTAGGTTGTCCATTCATTACTTAATTACCCATTTAATTACTTTTTGTATGAAAATTTGTTTGTATGACAAAGATTGCCTGTGGTTTCATGAATTCCCAAGGTACATTAGAATTAATTTTAAAAAATCTTTTATTTATTTATTTGCAAGCAGAGAGATACATAGAGATAAAGAGACACAGAGAGAGACAGAGAGAGAGAGGGAGAGAGAGAGAGAGAAAGAGAGAGAGAGAGAGAGAGAGAGAGAGAGAGAATGAGTATGGGTATACCAGGGCCTCCAGCCACCACAAATGAACTCCAGATGCATGCGTCACTTTGTGCATCTGGTTTACGTGGGTACTGAGAATGGAACCTTGGTCCTTTGGCACTGGAGGTAAGTACCTTAACCATTTAGCCATCTCTCCAGCCCAGAATTAAATTTTAATATAGGAATGACATAATAAATATTAGTATTTATTCTTGGTATAAATATAACTTACAATTTGTAATTGCATATTATACAATTAATGTACTATTTCAGATTTCATATTCAGCGCCATTATTCAGAAAAGCTAGCCATCAAGCTATGAGAAATTCAAATTTGTTACAGATTTACGAGATATACTAAATTTGTTCACAATTTATTCCAATGTAAATTTATTTATTAACTTTCACTTACAAAATATGTTAAAATACACCTAAACTCTATCTAAAGCAGCCTAGTTATTGGTTTTAAAAATACCTCAAAAAACTGAAAAAATAATATTAAAACAAAATTTAAAAGTAAGTAAACATTAGGTCAACATGTCCAGGATGCATCCCAGCAGGAGCATGCGTGGTGTTTTCCAATGCTTACCTGCAGCCATGCCGCGTGCATTGTCCTCGGCCGGAACAGAACTTGAGACATGATGGGCCTATGTAAACTGCAGGGAAAAAGGAACCATTACCGGAGAAACCAAGAACGGTACGAACACAATGTTGTGAAGCAATGCCCATTGCATGTGTGTTTGTCAACAGGAGGCGCCTGGTCTGACATGCAGAGTACTATGCAACAGGGTAAATACTTAGTTACAAATCTGCAGGAACTGTTTTAATTTCCACCAATAATCCTTTCTATATCTTACTGTTTCAAACTAACGGAAATGGGGCCATAAAATTTAGATTCCCTAATGTGGTTTCTTCTGCTCCAATAATTTCAGACAGAGTATTAGTGCTCTTGAATGCTCAGTAATGCATATATTTTTAGAGAGAAATAAAGATCGATTTGATGTATCATAAAACAGAAAAGTCAAAACTATAATTTCAATTCTTGTCTGGGGGAAATTCTACAAAATTATAAATGGTAATCATGTATATATCTAAATATTAATTTATTCTTCCTAGAATTATGAATCTGTTGTTGATCATACCACATGATGCTGATATATATATTTTAAATGCTAGGCATACTGACAATGTGATATATAAACCTAAACTCTAATCTCTAGAATGCTGAAAAGGGGCTCTAATCATAGGATCTGAAGTGGTCAGACTCTGACACATTTAGAGATATTAAGTCTTCTTATAATCAACACAATCAACATATAAGCCAGTGTACAAGTGGGACAAAACCAATCAGGACTAGAGAAGTAAGAGCTACCAAGACCTTGTGTGTTCAGTTTCAGGCATAATTTGTCCATGTAGCCAATTAACAGGAGCAGTAGTTCTAAAGCCACTCAAAGTGGAGAAAGTCTAGGTGAGGAAGCTGCTATTTAGAAGAGTTAGGTGCAGGCTGCCTGGTTAAAGGTGCTGATTTTCAGTGTCAGATCATCCTGGATTGACATTCTGGCTTCACCTGGGAGACTTCAGATAAATGACTTATCCTGTCTAAGCCTCAGTGTCCCCATCCTTTAAAGAGGGATAATGACATTCCTTTTCTTCAGTGGTGTAGTCACTGGTTAATTGCCCTTCCTCCAGTAAACAACCCCTCACTCATGTTGGGTTCAGTTGAGGAGGAGAGGGGCACAAGAAGGTGGTAGGCATGAATATGAGCAGAATACATTATGTACATGTACAAAAGTGTCCAAAATAAATCAAAACTTAGAAAGCAAAAATAAAAACCTTAAAAGTTGCCCTCTAAATATTTATGTGACCAGCTATTAGTGCTGCTCTCAATTCTGGACAGAGAAACTTCTCTTTTCAGATGGCAGTGACTACTGGGAAGATTCCGAACTCATCAATGCACTGAGAAGAAGTGACAAGTGTTGAGCACTGAGTGAGATTTCTGTCACACCCACTAAGGCTCAGGGACCACTTTGGAAGAGGCTGTGGAAAGAATCGAAGAACCAAAGGATGGGGAGGAGGGCTTTGAAACTCTGTCTTCTAGACACAAAATGGTTGCTTCATTCATGACCTCAGAGTGACTATTGTGACCTGCACACAAACTGCGTAATATTGGACCCATCGACATGCTGACATGGATGATGGAGGAAGGGAAAATGACGTCAAAATAGAAGACAGGCTAGTTGGAAGAAAGCAAGGGTTCAGTGGGAAGAGGATGAGAGAGTGAGACAAAAGAGAGTAATGGAAGGGGGTTAAGATGCAAATATATTATGTATATGCATGTAAACTGTGAGTAGACAGTTTGAAAAAATCTTTAATACTCAATGCTGATAGTTATAATAAAATTCTATTTATACAAAATATTATATTTAAGATTTTGTCATCCTTCCCTGCTAACATTATTATCATTAACATAATATAGCTAAATAAATAAAAACATGACAGGAAACATAACTTGCTCTTGGATTTTCTATATTGTGAAGTTTTTCAGGGTAATTCCCAAAGTACGTTCTTTATATATTCACAAGACTTAACGGCTGTGAAGGGAGGGCACACCGAAAAGGTCTATAATTTTGTTTAATTTCTTATACATATCTACCTTTATATAATTCTCTATATTTTCTTAATAGTGCCTTCATATAATTTGGAGTTCCATATGAAATAAGAATGATTTCAGGAGTACGCTTTAGCACAAATTTCTCTCTGGAAGGAATATGTGTCCCATTCTGGTCTTGTGACAGAGTCTTTTAAAAAATATTTTATTTATTTGCAAACAGAGAGACCAAGAGAAAGAAGGTAATGGGTGCTCCAGGGCTTCCAGCCACTGAAATGAACTCCAGATACATGTGTCACTTTGTGCATCTGGCTTTACGTGAGTCCTGGGGAATCAAACCCAGGCTTTGCACACAAGTGCCTTTAAGCGCTGAGCCATCTTGCCAACCCTTGTAACTGGACCTTATTCCTGTGAAAGTCCTCACAAAGAAGGATAACAGAACTGGGGCCATTCTACCCCAGGTTGTGCATTCAATAATTTCTCAGACACTGTATGCATTCTCTATCACTTAACCTTTTCACTTGAGACCTAATGGTAGGAACTCAGGTGTGAGTAATAAACAGTTTCAGACCCAAATCACTTTGTAATAGCCTTCTTTAGGAAATGAGACATAGTGATGCATTGCACTCTTAATTTCCTCATATACTTCATTTCATTATTAATTTTAAAACTTCTTTTGTGATTATTAAAGTAATAAAGGTTCATTATAGGACTCTTGGAAAATAGAGTAGGAAAAATTCATTCAAATTCTACTGCCCAGAGGCACATACTTACTTATATTCTAAAGCTCATTAGTAGCTGTGGTAATTAAAATGCTATGTGAAATATTCTTCTACTGGAGAAAGTTTATTTTAACAAATTCACCTTAGATATTTTTGCACATATATTGTTCATTATTTATATCTCATGTAGCATTTGAAGTGTGGGCCTTTTACTGATATTGAACATAGATTGTTTAATGAATTCATATTGTCATATTATCTTGCTTAAAGTTATTCTCAGAGTTTAAGAACTTTAAAAAAATTGGGTCCTCAAAGTCTAAATTATTCCAAAATAACAAAAAAAGAAAATTAAGACATAGGACTGATCCAGACGGCCCATGGAGGAGGTTATCCAGTGGAGGGGGGAGGGGAGGGCAGCGGGGAATTGGCGATAACTCATTGTTTGCCCACTAAATGTTGTAACTCATTATGGACAATAAATTAAAAAAAAAGAAAATTAAGACATAAAAAATTCAGCATTACACTTTAGTTTTGTAAAACAGGACACATTAAGTCAGTGGCTCTGCTAAATCTTCTGTCAGAACTTCCTTCCCTTCCTATATTCCTCCCTTCGACTTGCTTCTAGGATAAAGTTTCAAATTTATATACTTTGGAAACAGGAAACCCATGAATCTGTCTATAATTAAAATAAAAACTGAACACACAGAATTGGCTATTAACAAATATAAGAAATACAGAGCCATATAACTCAATGACTTAAAATATCTTCTTTTATGTGTACTTAATATAAGTTGATAAGGGCTTTAAAATTATGTAAAACTATCAACAATTCACTTAACAATTTTTATGTATAGCCAAATATTCCTTTCATACCATTTTCTGAAAAAGGGGTAAAAGTTTCACTAGTATTTTAGAGATGGTATTTTCTTCTGTGTAGCATCTGCAACTGAAAGATAAGCTATCCAGAAGTTGTGGCAGATCCTAAGAAGCATGGGTCTTATTTTAATACATGCAGGATGGTCTTTATGTTAATTTCTCATAAAACATTCAAGAAAATGTTAGGATACCCCTTATCATCAACTGTGAATTTGAGTTTCAGGGATTTAAGCATTTATAAATTATGTATGCTGAAACATTCTAGCATCTAATATTGCTGACTACACAGCCTGTTTTTTTCTGATTGTGTCTCCCTGGGCTTCTGACGGAATGCAAAGGAGAAAAGGAAGAAAGGGAGTTTAATGAATCTCAAGACCATAACTTAGAAATGCGATTAAGTCTGTGCTGACTAACAGAAGCACAGGAGGTCACCACATCAATGGCATGTGATTATGACGGGTGCAAACACTGACCGTTATCAAGTGCCCACATGTTCCCGAGGATGGGTCCTGTCTGTCTCCAGCGGATCCTGGTGTCTTGGGTTAGCGCAGCATTAGGGAGGGGAATAGTTATTCGGTTCCACCTGCAAGAAATTTAGCACAAACCAGCCTTAAAACTATGTTCACTTCTTTTGAATCTACTATATATGGTCATGATGTTCCTGTTTTTTTTTTGTGGCAATGAAGTTAATAAAGTTTTCACATTCACCCATGGAGCTTGTATGTAGTTTTAAAAAAGGCATAGCACATATAAAAACACCCATATGAAGCTCAAGTAATGGATTTGTCCTTAATCACAAGTAATATTTCCTTTGTTTTAGACATTCTTCTGAGAAAATGTTTTGTTTTTTAAAATTTATTTTAAAGTGATACTTAAAATATAACATGCTAATGGGATCCTGTCTAAAGTTTCAAATATGAATACATTGTATATTATTTAAATCAGATTTTATGTGGCATTTTATATGGTAACTGTGCAGAGATGGTGGGCTGCTTAACATCAATTACTTTTAAAGCTTTTGGTATTGTTACATAGCCCGATGCACATGTAAAGAGGGTCTAAGAAAAGAAACAATTACCAACTTAATTTGGCTGCCCTTGTAAATATTTTTTTTTACTATGTACATAGCGCTGTTCTGTTAAGTGGCAAGTATTTTATATAATCATCTTTAATTTTGTATTAGTCAATAAAATGCTGCATTATTGGCCATAATTTATATGGAAAAAAGTAGAATGTTATATTGAATTCATACTGTTATATATAATAGATGCCAGACTAAGACACAAATCAAGTATAATTTCAAAAGTTAACTTTCCTCTATGTTTAACTTTTCCTCAAAGTCTGTATTTTAATAATGTGTTTTATTTGTAAGCCAGAAAAATAAGTCAAATACACAAGAATGAACGACCTTATAAATTGTGATCATGTATCTGTTTTAACAAAAAATTTTTAATTAATTTATTTTACAATACCACTCTGAAGGAGAAGTCAGTTTCCTTATTTATTGTGCACAATTGCTAGTCTCAAGGTGACTCATTAATTTTATTTCTTTTTCTTTTTGGTTTTTCGAAGTAGGGTCTCACTCTAGCCCGGGTATTCATTAATTTTCATTCCACAACATGAATTGAACATCTTGGGAGAATTGAACTCACCCACTGTAGTTTTCAGAGGAATAGATGGTGCTGTGGGGGAGGTGTGGCCCTGCACAGATCTCAGGTAAACACTCAGTGTGGAGGAGGGACCAGGAACGCCCGTGGTTGGTAGAAAACTCCAGGCTCACACTAATAACACCACAAATGTACAACAAAATAAGGCAATGATAACAAATAATTGTTTATCCTTACTAGCTAAATATCTTAAACATACGTCAGATTCATAAGAAATTGATGTAAGATGCTGTTTCCTAGTGATGGTTTTTTCTTTCATTGAAGCTTCATCAGCCTTCAAGGGGCAAGCAGTAAAATTACTGTCATAACCCTAAACTATGTTTGAAAGATGACAAATGGCAACTTGGGTCTGTGCTCTTGAATCTGATAGATGGTACAGCAATTACCATGTCTCACACTGTCACTTCATCCTGTGAATGTGAGACCAACAAAATTCTTAGAATGGCTCTGAGCAACACTTCTGCAAGTGAAACCGAGAAGTCATAGCTCTTGAAGTGTTAATTGATTTCCACGCCTATTAATAGGGGGGTCACTAGCCAATAGCAGGTCAAGCTTTTCATCAGTAATTTATTTTTTTGTCTCTTGACAATCTGTTGTAATGGATGACTGCCATAGCACACACAAACACCTCCCACACCTAAGAGTAATTTCTCAGGATGAAGTCATCCTGCTTTAAAACCTACCCAATCACACCACATACAACACATCAAATGAAGAACAATTTGTGGAAGAGAATCTCTATGATGGTAATAGTTATTGCAGCTTGGTTGCAAAATGCTCCACTTAGTCTTATTGGTTTAAATAAATGCCCCCTCCCCCACCCATCATCTCATGGGTTCAATACTCTGGTCGTCAGCTTGTTTGGGAAAATTGAGGACTCTTAAGGAGATGGAGCCTTGCTGGAGGGAGTGGGTCACTGTAGGAGAGTTTTGAGGTTTGTACCCAGGTCCTACTTTCTTTCTTTCTCTGCTTTCTTCCTGCCAATATGATGCCAGCATCCTCTCCTGCCTCCCGTGTCTTCCCTGCCACAATGAGTCCGCTCTGGAACTGTAAGCCAAAACAAGCCTTTTCCTACTCTAAGTTGAGAAACTAATATAGATATTTTATTTTAAAATCCACCTAAAAACCCACTGAGAAATTCTTTCTGATCCAATTGCCAAGTCTATATCTTCATTTTGAATTAGATTAATATACTCACAAAATAGGGCTTCCTACCTGTTACCAGGTTGATGTGTTCCACATCCCAGATTAATAGAAAACTGGATCATATGAGACATTGTGGAGGGGAGAACAGGCAAGACATGGAAAAAGTCTACAGCCCACACATTTCGATTATATCCTTGATGGTTCTTTTGCCTGAGACAAAATTTGGTAGCAGGGGTCTGAAGTTCAGGATTGATGACCACAGAAAGCAAAGATGGAACCTTCCAAACAAAGGAAACCAAAATCACATACAACCCTTCCCATCGTAATCAGCATGGATTCTCCTAGCTTCTATCTGGCAACCACTAAAGATGCAGCTGCCATGCACTGGGTGTGTCAGTGACCCTGTGGTCCATCTGTTTCATGTATAAGATACTGTCTACAAGGAGTACCTGCTTACTGTCTCAGAATTCATCATTTGTGGATGGGTGGGGCTCCTTGTGTGTGTGTGTGTGTGTGTGTGTGTGTGTGTGTGTGTGTGTGTGACTGAGAAGCTCTTCCTGAAGACAAATTGGTCTAGGGTCTTTAAAAGTTAAAAAAGTATGAGTAGGGCTGGAGACATGTCTCAGTGGTTAAGGCCCGCAAAGCCTAATGACCCAGGTTCAATTCCCAGTATCCACATAAAGCCAGATGTACAGTGGTGTATGCATCTGGGGTTGTTTGCAGCAGCTGGAGGCCCTGGCATGACCATTCTCTTTGTCTCTCTGTCTCTCTCTGCTTGCAAATATATAAATAAAAGTAAAGCAATAAGTATGGGTATCCATTTCTATCTACCTCAGCATAGGACAGAGGCACATTTATGGTCATTTGACCTGATCATCAGTGCTTTATCAAGTGGATTTGTACAGTATTAATGGTTTTCCAAACTCAGAGTGGAAATAGCCATGGCCAGTGAGTTAATGTGTGATAGCTTACCAAAATGATTTGGTCTGAGGCATGTACAAGACCAGAAAAGGTAAAACTTTATCCACCCATTACTAGGAAAGTAGTCCACTTTAAAGTCCCAAGTGGTATATTGCTGGACACTTTCTCTGATGGTTCCCTGTGTAAGTGCTTTAAAGTACCCAGGGCAAAATCAATGTGGAGAGAAAGCTCACTAATGAGCATGTGTTATAATCTTAGCACTGACACATACAGTATGATAAAGAGTAATTGCACACCTTAGAACCAGCATCTCACATGATTTTGAAGATGTCTGCAAATAACTAGAGACAACACTTTTACAATCAACCTTGGTAGGTGTCAATGAAGAAAGAAAAATGTAAAGAAAACAATAATATGCAATATTTTTGCCTAAGAAATCTCAAAATGCTGGATAGTGCTCATTATGTGTGATGGCAGGACTGTGAAGCTGCATTATTATTCACTGTTAGAGCTTTCTTGGGGACAAGAATAACTGTCAGTCAGAGTCCCGGGTACTGCTTTATTGTTGCTGTAATTGGTTCTTCCTGATAAAACTTGATTTTTCATTTGTATCAAGAATAAAAGTGAATGTTATGATGTCTGAGTCACTTTGTAGAAGTCTGCATTGTCTTCATGATTCTGACTGACTTGTCCTGGGAATTCTGAGTGAGTCATTTGGCACAGCAGTTGGCATTTGTACCTTATATGAAGAATATGAAAGGGTGTCCAGTTTAATGTGTTCTTTTCTTCCTTCAATCTTTGCATATAGGATAATATCATTTTCATGAGAGTCTCCAGGGTCACAAACTCCTCCTGCATCAAACACAAATTAAATGTTTTTATACTGCATCCCAAAACATTATAATAAATAATTCTAGTAAGAATAACCTTAAACAAAAATAACTAGACTTAAAGAGGTAAATTATGGAGGTAGTTACTTGATATGTGTGAAGGCCAAAGTGACTGTTTAATGGAATTATTTAAATAATAGTCCTTTGAACATTGACTACATGGCCCTTTCTCAACATCGTTAAAAAGATGTGCTCTGATTTTTAGTAAGATATTAATTCCTTATATTTGAAGTCTTTATGGCCAACATTCAGAAACTGCTTATTATGATTTTAAAACAAGTTTGGTGAAATCTTGTATCAAAGAGTTTCATAACCATTGCAAATAATGATCTGTAGTATTCTGAAACATACATTTATATTTCAAATGCAGTTCATTTTATAGTTTTCACTTTTTATATTTGGTAGCTCATTTGGTTATTGGAAAGTATATGGTTTATTCTGTTACTGTATTTTATAGTCACATGAAATGATATACAATTAGAGATGAAAGGTGACATATCCTGATGTTGAAATTGAATAACAAAGCATGTATGTGAAGTTCAAGGTCATTCGTTAGCTGGTGGAAGAGTCATAAGTAAATGATATGCCTTTTAACCTATTCTTCTCCATTCTTTAACTACTGTACTTTGTCAAAAATTCTTACTTTTTCTGGCTCCTATCAACTGTCTTTATAGTTGGGACCATAAGGGATGACATGCCTAATTAGAATCTTCTCCCACAAAACCAATTATCATTCATAACAGCTCCAACAACAGCAACGGGAGTGTGGATCTGCTTAGGCATCTCCAAAATTCATAGCATAAACTTTTTTATCTTTCTTTAAAAACCCTCCCTGTTTTCAAATCAATGATCATCAATGTTAATTTTTCTTTACAGCCAACTTCCATTGCTTATACACTGTGGTGCCAGGAAAGCAAGACTCAAAACTCTAGAATAAGGTTGCCCTTTGAGAGTTCATGTAGTAAAATCAACAATGTTGGTAATGTAGTAATGGCTATTGATTGTTTATGAAGCAATCTGGAGAACTGGGCCTGATCTTTGGAAGAAATTACTGACAAGTGTTATTAAAAAACTAAATAGAACCCAATCAGTAAAAGAAATTTCACAGTAGAGGAATATTAACAAAATAAGAAAGATACTATACAGGTGATGTTAACCATGGATAAAAATACAGAATTCTCAATAACCAAGGGGGTCTTGGGAGTTCACTTGGTAAGGAATCCTACGGCAAAGAAGATAGTTATAGTTCTATAACCCTTTCCACTTAATGACTGGATACTGTAAACACTGTCTATTGTTTCATCTTACTAGTTAAAACTTCCTAGCCTATTAATGAAATTTGCAATTTATTCATTAGCCTCTACTGAGCCTAGAGCATGAACAATCCCCAGGATCTCACTTCTGGAGTCATGAAGAAAGTTGGTTATCTGAATCTATAAAATGGAATAGTTGATTGCAGCAACTCCACTAAGGTTACCTGCAAAGCCGATCCTGATCAGCAAGCTGTCTTATTTATATAGCATTGCTATTTTCTCTTCCTCAATGCAACCATCTTCATTAACATGGACCAACAGCTTAATAGTGTTTGGGTTTGGAAGCACTCTTGTACTGTCAAATCCTCTTATGCCAAGTCTCCTAGGTTAATTCTAAAATTATTTGGCACATCTCAACAACACCAGTGGAATCAATCAATCAGTCAAGAAGTTGGCTTGATAGTTGGGAAGCCAGTGTCTGACTTGGAAACTAAGTTCACTTAAGACAAACTGCATAGGACTGGAGGATTCTGGGAATGAGCATGCTGCTGGAGCACTTAGCTCAGCAAGGGGAGAGAAAGTTCTGTACCATTTAGCTCTCTCGCTATGTTCCCAGAGCAGGGGCTTATGGGAGAGCAGTGAATTACAGGGTACTGTAAAAAAATAGTATTCACATTTGGTTGAAAAGGTTTTGGAAATCTATTGAATATTGCAGCTTTTGGCACACTCAATGTATATTTGAGCCAATTGTGGGGAAATATGCCTGGTAACTTATTTTTAAGCATTTTTAAGCATTGAGGATTATGAAATAGTAGGTAAAGCCACTGTAAATTATGGTCCCTGGGTGAAATATCCATGTAATAACAAAACTCTCTTTCTAAAATTAGTTTTCCATTGAGCATATTAAATAATTACTGTCAAGGAAATAAAAAAGTGAAGAGTCACTTTGTGTGTGTTTAATATGCTATACTTAAGGATATAAGACAAGAATTATCAATTCTCTGTAATTTCATTAACTTGTGCCTGTATCCTCACTCTGCTCTCCTAAAACCAGTCTGTGAACTGCATCTGCTTTACAGAAAGAAGAAAACACACACACACAGGAGACTCATGCAGAAGAAAGAATGGCAGAAGAAAGTCCAAAAGGAGCCAAGACGTTAGGATGACAGACTTTATCTGAAAGATCCCTCTGGTGGCAATTTATCAGTCCTGTGAAGTTTTAGGGGAAGCAGTTCCTACAGGAAGAGATGGAATCTTGCTTAACTTCTTGCCTTTGATGTGCTCTGGAAAGCAGGACTCAGGAGGCAGCTTGCACAGCAATTAAAGTACAGAAAGATTCCAGCAAAAGCTGCATGGATGGCCAGTTTTAGAATACTTAAATACAGTTTTAAGTAGCTTTTAAGACACACTTATATGAGCAAAGTGATTTTGCTAAAATTTTTTTATTTGCCAGGAGGAGAAATTTGCCCTGACTTCAATTTGTAATTTAGCCAGAAAAGTAAGATAAATCTACAGTGATTTCCTATAGCCTAGGTTTTTCTTTCCCCAGTGTGTTACTCATGGTCAAGGATGGTGTGAAAATACTAATATTCATCTTGACTCTTAACTTTTACTGTAGTTTATTATTATAACTGTTATGCTTTATCATTAGTTCTTGTTGTTAATCTTTTATGCTACTAATTTAGAAATCAGATTCCATCATAGATGTATGTGCATAGAAGAAAACACAGCATATCGACAGAGCACGGTACTGCCTATGGTTTTAGGTATCAACTGAAGATCATGGCTCACTGATATGGGGAGACTACCCAAAAGAATGATAGCAGTAACTTGTGCTTTGATGGTGTATCATAGTAAAAATTCACAGAAGGGGTTGGTGTGAGCGACAAGGGGCATGATCACACTAAATGCTCAGTAAATATTGGATAGAAGAATAAGCAAATACTAGCATGAATGATGTCTATTAGGTTATTTTTGTCTGTTCCCTGAACTCTAGCTCTACAACCAGGATAGTGGTCATCAAGTTAACTAAATGAATGGACAAATAAAGGAAATAGGTAAACTGAATTTGACAGTTGAACAAGATTTTTTTTTAGAAATGGTTGTCTCAGAAAACTGATATGAACCAAGGATGGACATGTAGATAGCACTTGAGAGAGACTATGATCTAGAATAGAATAATAATCAGCCACTTAAGTTCCTAAGGCACCATACCGAATGAGGGGTTATTTATAAACCTTAACCTAACTCTTTCAGTACGGCTTTCTCCTTTATAAGCTATCAAAGTTTCAGTCTCTTCTATAGGTTCAGCCTTCTACTCCACCTACCTCTCTCATCACATCCCATCCCATCCCACCTCAACTCACCATCCCATTCTATCCTATCCTAAAACCACCTTCCTTGGAAGCTGCTGCTTCCTCAAGATCCAGACCTTACTTCTCTTTCATGTCTAGTATTTCCCTATTCATCATCTTCTTGAAGGAACAGTTCTGACACACACACACACACACACACACACACACACACACACACACACACACACACACACACATATGAGCCTAGAGCATGAACCAGTCCCCAGGGTCTCACTTCTGGAGTCATGAAGAAAGTATGTATATGTAACTCCATGAATTTCAGTATTCTGGGCACTATACCTATAATGCCCTCTCAGAGCCATAATGTACTATAGATCACCACCTGTCATCCCACTGGGAATCCTTCCTTCAGTCAAATGAAACCTTCCTTCCACCTCCCTTTCTTCCATTCCTTGGTATTGTGTCTACTCTTTTTCCTTCTATCTACACCTGGAAAAGGTCCACCATAAGTGTTCTATGTCTTAAGCCAAATTCTACTTGCAAAAACACAAGCTTGGTAGAGCCATTAGCACTTAAGTGGATGATGTGATTTAAACCCTGCATAGAATTTCTACCTTCATGTGGTCCTCTAGGAACCTCAGTCTTAAGGTACCTATAACCAAACTCTTCTCCTATCTGCCTCTTTTAAATATGTACCATTTTAAGAAATTATGTACATTTAAATTATTTATTGAATAGTCCAGTCATCCAGAAATGGTATATATTTAAAATTATTTATTCAAATATTCCAATTGACCAGAAGAGCAATTCGTGTCTTCGTGAGAGCTGCTTCATAACCCCCAGAGCCAGGGGATTTATATCAGTAACATAAACAGGTAGGTGACTCTATTTTTTAGCCACTGTTTTGAGTTTTTTCCATGTATTCACCTATTCGACCAGAAACTCTGTGATTTAAATAGCATTACTCACTCCAATTGTATTCTCTTTCTCTCTCTCTCTCTATTCATATATATGCAGGTACATATGTATAATCAAATTCAGATCCTTTAATTTAGGATAAGCATTTCTTTGTGCTCATTAATTTTTTTCCTGCATGGCCAATACTATTTTAATCCATTAGTTAATCCTTTTATTCCAGAAAAATTAAAATGATTTAACATTGCATTTATAGGCTCATGTGTAAAGGACCTAAAATGATGATGACTTAATCTTATATAGATGTACTCAACTAGGTTGATTTATTAAGAACAAAATTCAAATGTTATATAAATATATTATCTCAAATGGGTAAAAAAAGAAAAAAGAAAGAAACAAGAATAGCATATTAAGTCTTTTTTCCATATATATATGTGTGTGTATGTATAAACATTAGCAGGAATCACTTTACATAAAATGAGACACAGTCTAAATACTATTTAAGGTATTTAAGGTAAATGAGTCCTGGTCATTTAGGTTCACAAATATTTTCAGAGTCAAGGTACATATGTCCTTAAACTTGAAACTACATTATTTTAGACCTACATATTGGTTACTGGACAGACACTGAGCTTAAGAGCAGATCATCTTGGGGCTTCCCACACACCCCTTTCAAGGTGGCTGAGCAAAGAACGTGAGAGATGAACAGCTGCTGCAAACCCTCAGGGGACCTTTTGTCCTGATGAGCTGACATCTTTGCTGGTGAGTTGTTTCCTGTTTCTTTCCTAGCTCTTGTTTGTACTTTTCCACTCAGTAATGAAGCCATGTGACACCTACTCATACTCTGCAATGACATCAGTGAAAGAATGTGTCACTGTGCTTCTTGTTGACTAGGAGGACAATACTGGAAGGTCACACTTTTTAACCCCATAATTCATCTTCTGTGTATTTTCCCAACTTTATTTTTGTTCCATAATAAATTTGAAGAAAAATATGCTTCATGAATACTTCTTTTACTTATTTGTAAACAGACTGGGAAATTGAGAGTATTATTCAAACATTATAAAGCATGAAATTGTTTCTTTTTGAGCTTTCCACAACAAAAACAGTTAAGCAATTGTGAAAGTGACTCACCTTGAAGACTGGTGAGGAGACGGGCTGTGGACAATGGAGTCGCTTTGTTCTTAGCTTCCTCCCCATTGTCTTTCCAGCCATGATTAAGAAAGAAGAGGGTAGGGGATACTATGGCGTTTTCTCTTCAGACCTACTCAGGCCTGGCTTGTCCAGACTTGCTCTGTACAAGCTGGTGCCAAGGTCTTTGCTCTATCAAGAGAGCTCTGATTCCACTCATTTTCATTTTATATGGCAGACAACAAGTAATTTTATTTCCTCTGGAATGGATACTGGCCTAGAATCTCCTCTAGAGTTAATGAAGTTTGTTCAAAGCGTACCTACCCATAACAAAGTAAAACCTCAGGTTCCCATAACCAGTCGTGTCCATGTAGGGAGTGCATAATTTTCTTTCGCCATCTTTGAGGAAGACCATTGATAAACCTGATTCTATTGTTCCACATTCTGTACCAATAACAGCTCCCAAGATGTCCCATCTTAAAAAAAAAAGAATTGAGTTAGAATATTCAATCAAAACAGTTTAAAGCATAACATTTTGTTTCGGAATGAATAACTCTGAAATAGGATGAAATGCCTCAGATTTAACAGTGAACCATAGAGGTAGTATGGTAGTTCAAATACTTGGCTGCTATTTTGCATAATGAAATAATTGTAGAATGAAAATCTATAAGAGCTGGCAAAAGTCTAATCAGTTTTCCAAAAGAAGATGAGATTTAAACATGGTCTTGTCAAATAGGCATTTGAATATGTAGAAGAAAATTACAATAGCTGACTTCTATTTGGTGCTAACTTGTGCCAGATATTTTTCCAGGCACTTTACACATTAAACTCTTTTCATTCTCACAATACTTTATGAAACAGTAACTATAGAGATTCCAATTTTAGTTGAAGAAACAGGAAGACCATCTAAATGTAACATTAACCATGTTACACTAACAAAGGGTGGGGGCTGTATTCAAATCCTTGCCATCAGATGTCAGAGCTTGATGCTGATACACCACTGGGAACTGAGTATAGTCCCAACACTCTTAAGACCAAGGGTGCCCCAAATTGTCCAAAACACAAATTCAGAGACTCTTAAAAACCTAATAACTATGCAAAATTTGAACTCATCCACCATGACTCAGGGAAATTTGTGGAAGTGGTGGCGGAAATACTGTAAGAGCCACAGGTGGGAGGGAGAATATCTAATACATAAAAGGGAATGTCATCCTGGTTTCATTGATTTTCTCTAATAACTTATGATATTAAGCATATTGTTTTGTGTGCATATATATGTATATAATTTTATTCCAATAAAAACATTGAAAAAAAGAGGGCAGCTGTCACTAGCCCTTGATGGAGGATGTGCACTTGGGAACAGGAGGTAAAACATTGAATAGTATGTTGGAAACAACACAGAGAGCAGCTTATTTAGTAGCCACTGTGGGTAATTCCCACCCCCTAAGATAAATATAAGTATGATTATGTCATTCCATTACTTAAGCTCATTGGGAAGTTTCCTGTTGCTCTCTGGACGAATTCTAGCATCCTTAATGTAGAATATAAGGTCCTTGTTGGCCCAACCCAAGAACATGTTCCTGGCTCCATCTCTGGGACTGCTTCATGTATCTCTCCATCTTGTACCAAACAATCTCTTTGACTACAGAATATGAATTTATTTACTATAATATTCTTGGTCAGGCCTCCATGTCCTTACTCACTATCTTCTGAATAAACTCAAGTCATCACCAACGTGTCCTCTATATAGCACAGACTCATCCTCCCTGGATATTCTCAGCTTATCTCTGTGACCATTTCCTGTTATTTGTAGCTGCCATTTCTTGATATTCCTTTCTCCATCCCTGACATGTGACTGTCTAAGGAAGGAGTCTTATTTTTATGTTCCTTTTTCTGTTTCAGTGCCAAAAACTCAGTAGAAGCTCAATAATTTTTATTAAATGATGGAGACATTAAAGGATCCCAAATAGACAGAATGCATGACACCCCAGCATCCTGCCTGGATTCCTCTTTCACTTTCCTCTGCCTCTTCTAGCCCATCCTTTCCTACTCTGAGGTAATTCATACTCTCTTCAGCCCTTTCTACACTTGGCCACTCTCCAGTCCACTCTCAGACTAGAGATCTGATCTTTCAGTTACAAATTTTCCCCGTGTCTGACCTTAATGCTTAATGTCTACCTTTCTGTGGCTTGAACTTCAGGACCATTCTACCTTATGGTTCCATGTCTTCTTCCCACAGATTATCACTAAACCATCTGCCCATCTAGACACAAACCTTGTATGACCACCCGGGTTTTGCCTTCTCCATCAGCTTTGGCTCTCTGTACTCACTATAAGTGATTACAATATTCAGAAAGGGCTTTAGGTTTACATCTCTTTTCAAGATTCTCAAGTAGAAATGAGTGGAATGACAGCATCTGCATCTCTCAGACCTCAAGCAACTTTCTCCTGAGTCTTCCTCTTCCCGTTTACAAATCTGCCTGATTCCTCTGCTTTCACATCTACATCTGACTCATCTGTTTTCTCCCAAATTCTGGTTTTGTTAGTGAGAGGTGACAATAAAGTAGCAAATCAAAGCCTGCTGAGTGTCCAGAGCAGTATTTCTAGCACATTCCAGTGAAGAGCACCTTGCTCTCTCCAAACAGAAAACTCTTTATGCATTTTTGGCTACACAAGAAGTCATAGACTATTTTTTTTAGGGGAATGACCATAATCTGTTGATGCACATTTAGGAAATTTCCATTTTTTTTGTTATTTCTAGTGATACTGCATGAAGGGTCATATGCTAAGTATTAACTAAACACACATGTTGGAGTGCCCTGAACAACTTTCTCTACTGCTGTCTAGGGGAGAAATGAGATCCAAGGGCACTCACTGTATGATTGCATTGTTTTACCTCCTTTGCGTCTACAATGGTACTAAAGGGATTCACTTTAGGAGAATTAAGAAAGTAGTGACGTGTGTGTGTGTGTGTGTGTTCTGAGGCTCTCATCGAAAGATCAATTGAGAAAGACTGCCAAGAGACATTTCCGGAAGTAAAATAACTGGGCAATATGTTACTTCATCATTATTCTTCAAAATAATTGGATAAAAATTTGTTCTTATAGAGAAAGTATAGATGTCTGTGTCTCCAAAAGCTTGCTATCGTTTCATTTAGTCAAGCTTTAAAAACTTAGCATAAAAGATAGGAATACAACTTATGTCACCTTTGCATTTCCATGATTACTAGTGAGGTTTGACGTGCCTGGCATTGAAAACCGTCTCAGAAGTCTATGGCTTGCAAAATATTTTCACGTTTATGACTGGCCGGTTGAGGTCATCTTCTCTGCACTGTTACTTCTAGTCTTCGACTTTTTTTTCTGTTAGGCTTTCACTATTCTCTTCCTCTCACTTTCTTGTGATTTGAGATTTTCATTTATTTTAGACAGCACTTTTTTCATATGCGTTTTCATTTATTTACATGTCTTGGAATGTTGAAACATTTTAATTTTAATGTAGCAGAATTCATCTTTTACTTACAGCATATGCACTTTGTTCTATTAATAAATCATTCCTTACTTTAAGGTAATAGAAATATTATTTTATTACTTTATTTTATTTTAAAAGCTTACAGCTTTATGTTTAATATTTTGTATTTTTTGTAAATTTAATTCCCTTGAAATCAATTTTTGGGTAAGGAGTGAAATTTAAAACCAAATTTATGTTTTCTATATAGACACCAAGCATAGCATCATTCATAATTTCACTCATCAAGATGAGAACATCACTTGGTCAGATAATAATCTCCTATAAATAAGAATTTGTTTCTGGGCTCTCCAATGGATTTAATGTCTATTTCTCTGTAAAAAATCATGTGTATGTGTGTGTTTGTGTGGGTGTGTGTGTAAAACCTTAGCACTATTCCTTAGGAGCCATCCATCTTTATCTAGACATAGTCTCTAATTGGCCTGGAGCTCACAAAGCAACTACATTGGCTAGCCAGCAACTCCCAGGGTTTGGCTCCCCACTACTGGGATTAAACACATGCCACCACCACCATCATCATCCTATCTCTCTCTCTCTCTCTCTCTCTCTCTCTCTCTCTCTCTCTCTATGTGGACATTAGGGATTGAATTCAATTCTTCATGCTTGCATGGGAAGCACTTTACTAACTGAGTGATCATGAGCCCTTCAAAACACATAAATCATTTTACCTATGTAGTTACTCTTCATAGCTGAGCTCCCCTCCCCCTCCCCACATGCCTTTCATTTCTTCATACTTGATGAATTTACTTTTGTCTTCATTTACTCTTCCTAACAAATGTTAGAATTATCTTTCTGAGTTCTATGAAAAACTGCATCTTGGTAAGAAACCACTGTCTCTTTCATGAAGTTAGTCATTTCATTTTTACTCCTTTAAATAATCAACCTTTTCTTTCTGGTTGCTCATAATTTTTTAGTCTTTGTTTTCTGAAGGTTTAATTTGGTACATGAAGGTGAAGGTGTGGAAAATTGCAAGTCACTATCTTCAAGTAGTAACTCAATCTTATACTTCTAAATTTATTCTGGAACTTTCACTGGACTTATTTATTTCATATTTTTCAGGTGTGTTTCTCCAAGTCTTTATTTCTTTATAAATAATATTCTGCATTATTTTATCAGATTTAACTTCAGTTCTGTGTACTAAGGGGCAGAATACTATTTTTTTGATCTTTCTAATTTTAACCCATACAAGGAATATTTAAATTTCATGCATTTTGATTTTTAAAAGTTTAGTGCCTTGTAACATTTCCTTGGCTCCCCACCCCTCAACACACTATCCCTTCCTTTAAAATTACTTAGATTCCTTTAAAATAATTAAAATCATTCCATCGTAATTATTTTATATATCTCTTGCACTGATCATTGTCTCTCACTAGGTGGACATACTCGGTGTCTTCTTCACATTTGTTGAGCATTGTTTCTGGTGGATTATATAATCATCTAGATTATAAAGTTCTCTTTCAAAGGACTTACTTACTTTCATTGTGAATCCCACCCATTGTGTAGAAATATTTCTACAGAGGGGTTTGCAGTTATGTTTTTGAGTACCTTGGAACATCCTTAGTCCTAAATTCATTTCCTTAATTTCTCTGTTTAGAATTGAATGGAATGAGTGTGAGTTTTACTTTTGTTTACATATTCTATTCTCCTGGGAGATTCCCCTTTCCCACTTGGAATCAATGAAAAGAGCTGTTACCCTAATTATCTTTTTATGGAGAGGGACTTTTATAAAAGTATCAGTTTTAGGAGCCATCTGCCAAATATTCTGTGTGGGTATTTTAGTCAGGTTATATTTGAGTGTGGATATCCTAATAAGGCTCACCATTTAGGTTTTTAGTCGCACTTTGCATCTGTTATATGCTTCTTTTTGTGCCCTTGTGCCTAGGACTCTGTATAAGGAGAGTTATTGTTCTATATCCCATATTTCTGTTCATTTGTAGAGGGAAAGAATTATCTAAACACAGCTTCATCACTGTTTCAAACTTTTCAGGAGGCTGGTACCATTAATGAGGATGAGAAATTAAAAGAAATAAACTAGTTATTTTAGGTATTCATTTAATTATTTAGGTGCTCATTTGATTATACCAACCATTCGAGAGATGTTCACATCACACAATAAAGGGCTGTGCCACTTAGATCAGTGAGCTCTTATTTTTCAAGTTGGATTTCATTTTGTAAAATGTTACTAACAATTTAAGTGTAGCTGGTTATTAACTTTTTGCTTTTTCTTTCAGCACTCGCATGACATACTTTGAATCTTTGATGAATTTTATTAGGAAGGAAGTAATTTCATAAATGAAAAAGTAAGCAATTTTTAGTTACTGAATATTAACTATTCTCCTAAGGTATGGAGACATGTTCCCTTCTAGGAAAATATGACAGTCATTAAACTTTTCTCCCATCCAATGCATATGAGCTATTAAAAGAATCTCTTGAGCAACGTATTTTAGTCATAATAGAGGAAACTAGTTTCATTAGATTTTGTAGGTAGTCAAACTTCTGGAAACCAGTGGATGCAAAGAAAAATATAGCCATTTTTATGATTTATATTGATTGTCACTTTATCTTGATTAGGTTAGCACCTGCCTAAGCCTGTGTGGGACTATCTTGATTAGGTTAATTGAGTTAGGAAGATCCACTTTAACTATGGGTGGTCCCATTTATGGGCCAGAGTCCTGCACTGTACAAAAAAGAGAGAGCTGGCTGAATACCAGCATTCACCACTCTCTTTCTTATCATGGACTGAATGTGATCAGCTTCTTCAAGCTTCTGTCACCATGCCTTCCCTACTGCAATAAACTATACACCTAGATCTGTGATTCAAATGAACCTTTTCTTCTTTAAACTTTTTCTGTGAGGTATCTTGTCCTAGGAACACTAAGGTAACTAATACACCATTTTAAGTAAATTGTTTAGCAATTTTAGTTAAGAAGAACATGCTATTGCAATGCCTCTTGAAAAGTTCATCAACTACAGTTGACTGCCTTATTCTAATTACAAAACAAAAAACTATTTAGGGTAGTAAATACACAATCACCAAACAAAGTATATAACTATAGCACCCCACTTTTGCCAACAGATATTGAAGTGATGTATGAGTGATTTAAAAGCATATTACATAGCTAGACATGGTAACACATTCCTGTAATTCCAGAACTTGATATGTTTAGGCAGGAGGACTATGAATTCAAGGTCAGTCTGTGTTACACAGTGAATTCTAGGCTAGCCTGGGCAATTTAGGGAGATTTGGTCTAAAAGAACAAAAGACAACAAATGATTATGTATTATTATATCTATTGTTTTTATAAATTTAAGGGCTTTTTGAGGAAGCTTAATATTTTGAATTTGTGAATAGTTCAAAATCTTTAATACTTAATAAATATATATATAATATTTAAAGGCTATTTTTCTAGTTATTAATTTTGGTCCTTTGTTATTCATACAATGAGCTTGTCTATAAATAAAGAAAACTGAGGCACATGAATGTAAGTGGCTTGCTTGAGGTCAACTGCCTGTTTGGCTCTAAAACTGAAAGTTTTTTTTCTCACATTGGGGTTATCTTTGTGGTTACAATTCTAAGAAGGCTACCATGCCAAGATAATATGTGGCTGGCTCCATTCACATTTATAACAGATTTGGGACAGAAATCTTGGGAAATTTACAGGTGCATTTTAATAGGTTATTCTAGTCATTCAGGAAGCACACGTAATAAACTTTTTTGGCTCTCTCTTCATGGTAATGGCTCACGTGAAAAGTACCCAGGAGTTTCCTGACACATACATGAAAACTTCACACTGCTTCATTGATCTTTTACTCGCTCCATTTATTCCAATTAAACCACTCAGCCTACTGGTGCACAAAGCAAGCTAAAGTTATAAATGATGCAGATAATGGCTCGTTTAGAGATACAGTGCTTTCGTGCATTTGTAAAATGAAAAACTGAATTGAAAATGATGGAATTGTCACAGACTAAAAGAATCTTCTGTTAAAGTGAGAAAGGAGATTAGTAGTCACTTTCTCTTACTTACTTGTTATAAGTTAATGACTTGTCTAAGATATTCTCAAGGAGTCATTTTCACGACATCTACCATAAAGCTAGATTCAGATTGTTTGCACTTTCCATCTTTATTTTACAATCCAGCATTCCCAAGTTTACTCGAAATTAGTTTTTATTTCTCTTACTACAGCTGTCATAAGGTAACAAAAACGAAATGTAATTTCTTTTGAGAGACAAATATTTAGAACTAAATGGATTGGGAAGCTTAGTCCATTTTGAATAGAACGAAGCAGAAAACACTCTAATTTTCTAAATGTTTACAAATGGTACCTTTTTCAAAAGAAAGTCCCATTGTTTTGAACAAATTGCTCTACATTCATTATAAATGCAGTAGGAGACTGTTGTAACACAAGTTCATTCTTTCATGGATTTGTATAAACAGGGGCTGAAGGGTGGTTGGAGGGAAAATATCCACACATGGATCCCAGCACTCCATCCGCTATGGAGAGCCTTCACGGGGCTTTGCCTCTCCCAGGACTTCAGTCTCCAACTGGGTGGTCCCAAAGCTGTGTGCATTTCCAGTTTTAAAAAATGGTTCTCTCCTAATACATAATTACATGAAATGAAATTATAACCAAATCTTTTTTTTTTTTTGAGGTAGTGTCTCACTCTAGCCCAGGCTGATCTTGAACTCACTCTATAGTCCAAGACTAGCCTCTAACTCACAGACTAGCCTCCTACCTCTGCCTCCCAAGTGTTGGGATTAAAGGTGTGTACCGCTATACCCAGCTATAACTAAATCTTTGAGTTACAAAGGTTTGGCCATATCTTGGATGGCATGGTAATTTCTCTCAACAAAAGTATTTTACATCTGTGGCTTCAACTGTTTTCTCTATGGAAATGCAGTTTTGCATTAACTACAGTTCAAGAAACATCTGCTTAAGGGTGAGCTCTCTACAGTGAGCCAATTTATATTTACTCTTTTATAACAAATTATAAAGTAATAAGGCCCTATATTATTTATTATAAGTACATTGATATCTGCTATTTATAGCAAAAAGAATGAGATGATGCTGGAGCACAGGAAAAATTCTAATTCTAATCAATAAAGCACCTTAAGGCAACTTTATTCTTCAGAGATGTCAAGGTCACAATAATATTTAATTTATATCTATAAAGAGATTTTCTATTTCCTTGTGTGTCATAAAGAGAAATATTCTAGTAAGCAGAACTAATTTGAGGTTTCTTATCTGGAAAACTGGTGGTTCTAAGAGTTGTTTTAGAATATGTCAACACTTTGAAGAATGATACAGTCTTTGGAAGGGAATTTAGCAATAATCATCAATATATAAGGTACATTACATGTATTACTGATGCATATCTGAATTTCTAATTTGCCTTTTATTATTTGGAAATTTGTCTTTCAGAAATACTATACCAGGTACACAACATTTTTTGTCTCTCATCAGGGGCTTGGTTAGATAAACTGGTACATTATGTTTTTGAAATAATAAATGATGTATTTATTAACTAGGAAATTTCATAATATAATGCTGTTTTTAAAATTTCAAGTAAAGCATGCAAAATGTGATCCAACTAAAGTTTTTTTTTTAAATAGAAGACTTTCTGATGAATGTATGTCAACATTTTAACAATGAATGGAAATTAGCTTGAGGGGACTTTTGATTTTTACTTTACATATCTACTTAGCAACAAACAATTTCCAGAAAAGAAACAGAAAGTGAAAGAAAGGCATTCAGCTGATATAATTCAGAATAAAAATTCAAATGATCTCATTAAAGATTGTAAAATGAAGGCCTAATATTTTAATCAGATTTTATCTGCTTATACAGCCATAAAGGGCCATAACAGAGTAGAACATTTCATATTATGTATGAAAATTTGTTTCATTATACTTCCAGGATATATTAAGTCATCCAAAGATAGAAATATAGGTATGAACTAATATATAGACTAAGACCTGACTGTAAGAGCCTATATTTACCATTTTCATGTTTTTTTACACTGCTATGAATTTTCTAAGATTGTAAAAGCTCATTACATTCATAACATCTCTATTTGGGATGTATTTTCTGATATTTAATAAGGGATGTGGCCCAGGTAAAGACCCTTTCATATTCATTTATATTCATGAGATTTATCTGCAGTAGGAGTGCTCTGAAATCTAGCAAAGTGTGTACTTTCACTGAAGGCTTCTTCCCCTTCATTGCATTTATAGATGTTCCATCTCCAGGACATCTTAGGAGAAGGTAAACGATAAACTCTATTTGAAGGCTTCCTTGCATGCTCAGCATTTCAAAGGTTCTTCTCTGCAATTGATGCCCCTGTATTTCATTCAAATATAATTGCTTTGTTTTTAAAAGTTATTTACTTGTGTGAGTATGTTTGAGTATGGATGCGTGTGTGCCATGTGTGTGTTTGAAGTTTTTATTATATATACATATCAATGTGTTTGTTTACAACTGGTCGGACTAACACTAATAAAGAATGTTGTCTTCAGAATGGTTTAACCATGCAGCTTCCCCGTTATGAAGAAATAATACAATCTAGACTGGAGATTGTTCAGAAGAAATACAAATACAAAGGTCTAGGAAATTACACATTCTCTATAAATATTTGTTTGCTTTTCTCCTTCTGTAAGATGTAGTGCTAACTTCTTGTTTAAGCTAAAGTGGTATTTTAAATGAAGCTTAAACTATAATGAATGTTTTTATTTTTTCCACACTAGAATCAACGGAGAAACAATCTTCAATAATAATACAGTATAGTGTATGGCAAGTTATTGCTAAAACACCGTTAATCAAGAATATATATAGCTGAAAGACAAATTGTGTTTTTTCTTTCTGTGCATCTTTTGAACTGCTTTAAAATTTCCATGAAGAGGAGATAGGGCACGTGCAGTTCATAAATCCCCACTTTATGGGAATATCCAGTATGCACACTGAGGAGGGACCCCAGTGGGTAGGGGACAAAGAGGAGGGAAATGTGGGCAACTTCACAAGATTTGGTCATACAATGAATATACTTATTCAGAATAGAGATATTAAAGTATATAAAAATATTTACATGAAGAACAATTTCAGCATATAGAACATATTTTAGAAATTAGTCATTTGAAAAATACTGTTTTTATTTTTAATATAAAGAAATGATTTTATCAAAAAGAAACCAATAATAGGATTTAGGTCAAAATTAGGATGGCCAACAAAGAAGTGATGCATTTTAACAGCTTGTAACAGATTTACCCTGATCTCATTTAGCACCTAGCATGTTTTTATAAAACATATCCACCTAGGATTTCAAAATAATGTTTTTCTTGCAGGCATATGTTACTTGTCTAGAGAAGGACTTGCTTCTTGTGTGTGTGTGTATGTGTGTGTGTGTATATGCACATGTGTGTGTGTGTGTGCATGTGTTGTGTCCAGAGGACAATCTCTGCTGTCATTCTCAGGACTACCTGTGTCCAGCTTCCCAAAGCTGGGTTGGGAATGTGTGCCACGATGCCTGTCCTTTTCACACAGGTTCTGGTGACTGGACTCAGGTCCTCCTGCTGGCAAGACAATAATTTACTGAGGAAGTTATCTTCCTAGCTTTATTTGTGTGTTATTGGCCAATTTAACTTCATTTGTGTTCCTCTTCCATTTTCCTAATTAACACTAGTATATTTTGTGAGCACCATGTTGGCAATAGCACATTGCTGTCAGTAGTTATGGACAGAAGAACAGCCAGATCTTAAATCCATGTGTGTGTACAGGCATGTGTGTGCAGCACACATGTGGAGGTCTGAAGGCACCTCAGGTATCTGTCCTCTCCAACTTTGCTTGACACGGGCTCTCCATTGTTGTCTTGTATTTGCTCCCCCACATGATGGTCTAGCTGGTCCATGAACCTCCAGGTCCCACTGGCTCTGCCTCCCACTGCCATAGACACAATGGAATTACAGATTTGTACACCACTTTGCATCTCCTGTTATCTGGGTGCTGGGGAACCGATCTTGGGCAAGCAAGAGTCTAAGGAAGTGCCTTTAACTGCTGAGCCATCTCCTCAGCCCAACAACTAATTTTTTTAACCTTTTGATTATTTATTGTGAGCCATATATTGTGTGAAGTACTTAAGATAATGCAAGATATATCTCTTATGGACTCTTTTAATGCTTAAAACCGAATTGTTTTATCTAATTTTAAATTGCCTCTTGGATTATTTTGTTGCCTTTGCTGGATATATGAGTTCCTCCTTGACTTTAAAAATATGTTATTTCAGTTCAAGTCTCTCATAATGGAAAAATACATAGATGATTTAAAGGATGACTGTGGAAATCTCATTTAATACATGCATTATAACCTCAAAGATTATGAATTACTAACATCTTAATTTCTATTTATTATGCATTTTTCTGTTCATCGCACTCTACATACATCACTTTTTCCATGTTAGCTTAATCCTTTAGAAGTTTTAAACCTAGTTGTGGGGGAAGGAGGACCAGGAGTTCAAGTCCAGCCTTTATTACATAGCAAATTCAAGATCAGCCTAGGCTATAAGAGATCCTGATTCAACACACAACAACACAGCACAAAAACCAACCAACCTAAAAAGAGAACTATATAGCTAGTATCTGGCTTATATAATGTTTAACACATACTTCAATCTACAATTACACTTTTCAATTTACCATGAAGTTGAACAAAATCTGTATCTTCAGTCTAAGCAAGTTGAGCCTGTTGGTGGCATTTTAACTCCTTATTCTGCTTCTGTTCTTATCAAGCATCCTCTGTACTACCATGTTGAGTGTTTCAGGGGTTTAATTTTAAATTTTCATCAAAAGTTCAAAATAATGAATACTTATTAAGCCCCCAAATATAAGTTTTCCTTTTCTTTTCTTAACCTGTTCACTGTGCTTCCTTAAATCTCACATATTCTTCCTGGATTTAATTTCCCAGAATAAATCTAGAAATTCCTTTAGAATAGTTCAGGTCTGCTAAACTCTCTGAATTCTCTATATGAAAAGATTTGTTTTTTTTTCTCTAACCCTCAATGATATTTGTTAGGAAAAAATAAGTTTACAATCAAATCATTTTCTCTTGGAACTTTAAGAGTCATGTTACCTTAAAAAATATGCTTAAATCTACCAATCATATGGTTGTTTTCAACCATGATATATTTTAGTTTTTCTCATCTTTATTTTTCCATGTATTTGTTCTAGTTTCACAAGTGCATAAGAGAACATATTCTCTTATTTCTCTGAGAATAACAAGCATACTTTTGATATAAATAATCTACATTTGTTTAATCTATGACTTTCACTTACTCAACTCTTTGCTCTTTGTATGGAAATGTTTGATAAGTCCAAATGGATCAAAGACCTTAATATCAGACCTGAAACTCTGAAACTGTTAGAGGAACAAGTAAGGGAAACACTTCAATATACTGGCCTAGGCAAGGACTTTCTGAATACAACCCCTGTTGCTCAGGAAGTAAAACCACTAATTAGCATTGGGACCTCATGAAATTAAAAAAGCTTTTGTACAGCAAAAGACACTGTGAGTAGAGCAAAGAGGCAACCCACCCAATGGGAGAAAATCTTTGCCAGCTATACATCTGACAAAGTATTATTATCCAGGATTTACAAAGAAATAAAAAAAACTAAATAATAAGAAATCAAACAACCCAATCAAAAATGGGCTACAGAACTGAATAGAATTCTTAAAAGAAGAAATACAAATGGCCTATGAACATCTAAAAACTTTTTCTACCTCCTTAGCAATCAGGGACATGAAAATTAAAACTACTCTGAGATTCCATCTCACTCCTGTCAGAATGGCTACCATCAAGAAAACAAATGACAATAAATTCTGGTGAGGATGCGGAAAAATAGGAACCCTTCTACACTTTTGGTGGAATGTAATCTTGTACAGCCATTGTGGAAAGCAGTGTGGAGGTTCCTGAGACAGCTGAAAATAGATTTACCATATGACCCAGCTATACCACTCCTTGGCATATATCCTAACGACTCTAGTCACTACCCTAGTTACTTGCTCTTCTATGTTTATTGTGGCTCTACTTATAATAGCTAGGAAATGGAACCAACCTGGATGTCCCTCAACTGATGAATGGATAATGAAGATGTGGTTCATTTATACAATGGAGTACTATTCAGTGGTAAAGAAAAATGAATTTGCAGGGAAATAGATGGATCTGGAAAGGATTATACTAAGTGAGGTAACTCAGGCCCAGAAAGCCAAACACCATGTGTTTTCTCTCATATGTGGATCCTAGCTACCCATGATTAGACTTGTATGTGAGTTGGAGTGATAGTCAATAGTAGAGGCCAGAAAGCTATTCAGGGGCTATAAGGGAGGGAGAAGGGAGACTTAAGGAGAGGGTGTTGTATATATGTAAGTAAATGAACAGATTACTAGGGGCAAAATGGCCTATGGTGGGTCAGGGGAAGGGATCCAGTAAAGGAGGGGTGGGAGGAGGGCTCATCAAAATTTAAGAGGTTTAGAATAAGTCATGTGGAAACCTACTTCTTTGGATAATGTCACACCCAGTAGCCATAGATCGTTACTAGAAAAACTTCAGTACCAGGGATGGGATACCTTCCAGTCAGTTGTTGTCCAAGGAAGTTCCTAAAGCCCTGAAAACCTTTCAGGCCATTGCCAAGGCTCTTGGGTGCCCACCAGAATGAGATGGTAAGACCCTATTACTGAAGACCACATAGCTACAGGTCACTGAGAAATCAACCTGGAGCTGAGCTGGAAACCTCCTTCCTGCTAACCAGCTAAGAGAAAGCTGGAAGAAGCTATGGCTGCATGCAGCCCTATGGGAGAGAGAAGTCAAAATGTGCGATAGCAGTACATCTATTGTGGGGGAAACCGAATGCTCTCTAATTGGACTGGAGGCAGGCTCCATGGGAGAGGATACATTCCTGGTACTGAAGACCTGGTCAAAAGCCTATGGTGGGGGATGTCATGAGCCCTAGGAGAGTAATGCTTTCTATTGTCTGGCTACATACATATATTAAGCCCACCAAACTATCTTATAAGCACTTTTAAAAATGAGCATACCCATATAATAATGCTACTCTCACTTTTGGCAGTGACCACTGGAATAACTCAAAAGACACCATAGTGCTGAGAAGAGATGACAGTGAAGTGTTCAGCATTGGACATCTCTATCCCACTTCCTGAGACTTAGAGTCTATTGAGGAAGAGGTGGTGGAAAGATTGTAAGAGCCAATGGAAGCGTAAGACTGCTTACAACACAAAGTTCCAGATACAAAATGGCCTTGATATTCATGGCTTTGCAGTGCCTGACATAAAGGGAGGAAAAGACGACACTGAAATAAAACAGAGACTAAATGAGAGGGGGAAGAGATATGAGGGAAGTTGGTGAGGGAATCAATGGTTTAGGGTCTATAATTGTAGAAGCTCTCAATAAAAAGTTTTTAAAAAATGAAGTTGATTTCTTTTATGTTTGGGAACCCTAGAACATTTGTTTGAATTCCTATTGTGAGGGACTATCAAATCAAGCACTGACAGGTTTCTGATAGGCAGTTAGGAGAAGTCCCACTATTATCTTACATCTTAACTTTGCTAGGCCTCTGCCAGCTCATCTCTACCTGTCTCAACTCACCCAATCAACAGTTTGCCCAGGTGTGGTCACATCTCCCCTCTAAGCCCATGCCTATTGGCCAGGACCTCTGGCACAGGTGAATTTTTTTTTTGCCGACAACAAAGCTGAATTTTAGTCTGAGTTCATGTAGAAGTCTGAGGGATTTTTTTTTTTTGTCCTGAGTCTTGGGCTACACACGCCATGAGGCGAGATGATAATGATGATTATTTTTTATCCCTTTAATCTCTTTTTGAAAACACATACCTTTTCTATGCATATATACATATCTAGGTAGGGTCTCACTCTAGTCCAGACTGACCTGGAATTCACTATGTAGTCTCAGGATGGCCTCGAACTCTTGGTGATCCTCCTACCTCCGCCTCCTGAGTGCTAGGATTAAAGGTGTGCACCACCTCACCTGCCTTGAGAACTCTTTCGTTAACCCCTCTCCCTATCTGCTGTCTCTCAGTTTTAATATAAAAACACCCACTGTCTGAGGGCAGATGCACCTTGGGTGAGGACAACCAGGAGCATGCACTGCTCTGTTCTGGTCTCCTCTCCACATGCCCACAGTCAAGTCTGCTCCTGGAGGTGGAGCTGCAGCTTGAAAGACCCTCACCCACAGCAGGGACCATGGTGCCTTCCTAATCCTCGGTTCACATCCATGATCTGGACAATGCTGATACACCATTTAGTACCTTATCTCTCTCAGATCTCAGGTTCATTCTCATCCTCATAGTTTCTCCTTCCCGCAAATCTTTTATAATCTCTGGCCTGCCAAGGAGGATGCCTTCTTGTTTGTTAATTATCAAGTCACTTGCTCATTTTCTGTAATTTTCCAGGGGTTAGAAACAAGGATTTTTGACAGATGGAGAAAACAGTAATATACTATCTTGCTGAAATCTTTTAATATTCATTCTATTTGTGGAGTTTCTCTTTAGTGCACATATACTAATGATAATAATAGGACATTAAAAAAGAATTTGATTTAAAGGGCATTAAAATAAGACAGGGTTAATGCAGAAGACAAAGGATGTTAATGGGAGGGAAGCAGAATAAAAGAGGGAAATATGATCAAATGCATTATAAACATGTATGAAAATGTCAAAATGGAAAAAATGAACAAAAAGTTTTCAGAAAGACATTTGAACAGTATGAACGAACAATATTTGCATTTGGGATGTAAGGTAGATATACAAATTCCATATTACAGTGATGTGCTATTCCATCACCCCCTACCATCTTTCAGCTAGGTGAGATATGGCAGTTGCTAATTAAATGATGTGTTTGTAAGTTAGGCCAGAGTTCAGAAATAAATTACCAATGTATCTATTAAAGCCTCTACCTTCATGAGTAACAGATGTGTCTTCTTGAGCAAAAATGAGGGAGAAGTTTTTTTTAATTCTCCTTGAAATATGAGCCCATCAGTGGATGTTGGAGTTGGGATAGCTGAGTGATGATATGAGGTCAAGTACCCTGATTCAAGTGACAGGAAAACACATAACTGGGAAAGTGGTTTCCAAAAACAACAAAACAAGATGCTATCAGGACTTAGCTGTTTTCTTCCTTGCCACTTCCAAAAAGTATTTGAACATGTATGTATGTTATTGAGAATATTCTTGGGAGGAAAACACTAAAGTGGCATTTTATCACAATCCCCAACACACAAGCTTAGGTCCTCTCAGTATTCTTTTCTACGTTAATGACTTTATGTCTACCTCCTGAGTGACCACCAGATGAGAAAAGGAGTGAAGTCATTCTGTAGTGTGGTTTGGTAACTTCTCCAATCACTAAATAGCTGCATCAACTGTATGGTGATCAGAGTGACACAGGTGCCTTTGTGGAGCACATTATTATGCAAACTGAAATAGGCACCTGCTGAGATGCCAAGGCCGGAGATCCTAGCCACTGCCTCTTCCTTTGGTTTGCACGTGTATAGCCACCACCCACGTGGTGCTGCAAGTGCTCAGCTGTGGCAGGAACGCTTGCCTGTGGTGGCTGGGAGGGAACACTGGGTCTCCTACTTCGTAATTATGGATACTGGAGCTTGGGGTTTCAGAAGTGTGTGGCTACGCCCAGGTGTTTATGTAGGTTCTGGAGATAGAACTCAACTGGTCTCTCAAGCCTTCGTCTTGCACAGGAAGTACTCCTAACTCCCGAGCAATCTCTCAAACCTGACTACTATTAACTGTGTCAAAACCCTGTAAGTCTTTCAGTCCTATGGCTTGTCCAGTGAGCTTGACTGAAGCCACCTGAGTCACTTACTGATGGCCATTCCTCTGTTCCTGTGTTCTGATTGACTTTAGCTCTTTTTCTCCAGGTATAAAGATTTTAGTTATGTTGCTATTATTGTTGTTTTGCTTGGGGGAAATTATGATTTTAGTTGTAACCAAAATCTTTTTATATTATAATGCTTTATGAAAGTGAAATGTCTGGTCTGTAATTAAATATGTATATATTTACCATCTCTGTCTCTGAATTACTGCACGTTCTAAATTAAGTTTTTTTTCTAATATAAAGTCAATACCTTTTTTTCCTGGAAATAGAAAATATTAATTCATCAGATATTTATTTTTTGGATAATCTTAGGTTTTTTTATTGTCCATAATGAGTTACATTATTTAATGGGCAAACGATGAGTTGTTATCCCAGTTCCTATGGGAGCGATAGATGGAGAGGCTTCTAAAAATAGAATCTAGGTAATCCAGAATTGTGTATATCTGTTAACCTATACTGATCTCACTCTCCGATGGAGATTGTGTTTGTATTTTTCAGAAGGCAGCGAGAGCTGTGGCCCATCTAACCATACCAACCGAACGTAGGCCTATAGCTGACATCCTGGCAAGAGATGAGCCACCACAGTCATATTGTGGTGGATCCATATGGAACCCCACAGAGAATGATGGGATGAACAAAGGACCCACAGCCACAACCATTCAATCAACACAGGATAACAGTGAGACAGAAGTCAATACCTTTTTAAGCTTGATGTATGAAGTTTTCTATGATTTTTCTATCAAGTCTCTGTTATTTTTACTAACAGAATGCTGGATGGGTTATTTGTCTTTCTGAAGTATTTTTGGTTCTTTAATAGACAGGTTTTGGCATATTTTGAGAGAAAGAATGAATCATATGAAGCTCATAGGTAAAGAATATTTTATTTCTTCCCCCAATGAAAGAAGGTGGTAATTATGTTCGTTCTCCCGCAAATGCTTAGCATGTACAAGGCCCTGTATCTTATCTCCAGCATCTACTCCTTCTTTCCAAAAGGAGCAGTGACATTTTAAAACATTGGGCTTTATTGGAAGAGATAAAGAGATAGGCATGCGTGTGTGTATCAGAGTGCTACTTCCGGAGATCAACTTGTGTTTGTATCTCTGCTCTTGTCAGGTGGGGACTGGGAATCCCAAGAATTATCAGAGTCATCAGGGAATGTGGGACTTATTGAAAAGAAGGCCTCGCCACTGACACATGACTGGCATAGCTCAGAAGGATGGAATGGGGTAATGGAGCACTGTGCTTCCACACTGGGGCTCCTCTCACAGGAGCCAAGATGCACCACCAGTTAGGTGAGCTGTGTTAGGGGTCATAAGGAAAGAACCATGTGCTGCTGAAGGTTCCTTATCTCTAAGCAGAGGGGAGAGGAATGAGCTCTTCTGTTTTCCATGTTCCTATTGAGGCTGAGACCAGGAGCTGTGGCTGCTGGTCCCTCAAAGAGACCCTGGAGCTTCTCTAGCACACAGCGTTAGAGAAGGCCTTGCAGTGCTGGTGCCAGAGAGATCAATGAGCTCTGTGGTGGCAAAGTCCCCAGTGTCAGCATCCTTCAGAGGCTTCTGTGCTTGTGCCAGAGGCTGGACTGAGAGACGCCCCCACTCCAGGGCAGGAGGAAACCCAGTGTTCAGCAGGAAAAGACCCCAGTGTGGTAGCAAAGGGTCGCAGCAGCAGTGGTGACAGCCTTCTTATTGCGTCAGAATGAAATGAAACTCTTGGGCAAGGCACAAGAAGCTCAGAGCCCAGGGGAACAGTGTTGGTTTTCTTACCACTCTAGCACTTCAAAGTTCAATCAGCTTTTATTTAATTTGAGATCAGAATTATGAGATTGCCCCTCAAGTACTGTGCTCTGGAAAAGTTTCTCACAGTTAACAGTTAACTAGTACTCTCCCATATTCATTACGAAATTATGTTTCATGTGAAATTCACTTAGACTCATCATAGCATTAGAAAGTATACATACATGAGA
Organism: Zapus hudsonius; assembly: GCA_004024765.1. NCBI lineage: Eukaryota > Metazoa > Chordata > Mammalia > Rodentia > Dipodidae > Zapus > Zapus hudsonius. The sequence goes on from PVHP010000654.1 coordinate 39,533, forward strand.
AAACAGGAGCTGATGGTCTGATGATATATATTTAGCTCAAAGGAAAATCTAAGTAGAACTGGGAAATTTTTACAATTTCCTTCCAACTCATAGTACCTTATAGATTTTCGATTCTGTGAATCTATTTTTTTTTTACAACTTGAAAATTTCAGTGGCAATGGGTATATTTTAATGCATCTGGATTAGCAATACAAAATAACATTTGCATTTCTGTGTTATATTTGAGAAAAAGGACCCTCCTTCCTCAGCCTTGTGATGACTTTTAACATTGTAAAGTGCCACTTACTTATAGGTGATGCTGTCAGGACCCAGGACCCAGAGTAAGGCGCACGGCGCAAAATGACAAGCATTCATCAACAAACATCCCCAGCGCTTCTGGGCTCCTCTCTTTCAGTGTCAGTTCTAGTCTCCTCCTTTACGTTTCTCTCAAGGATAAATTTTATCCCCTAAACAGTTTTTATAGATCACAAACTCATTCTAATGAAAATCAGGTAGCAACATCTATAAATCTCAGGCCCCAGGCAGACATTTGAAAATCTCAATATAACAGAGGTGGAAAGATTCTATTGACATTGAAAAAATTTTGTGTAAAAGCTACATAAGCTAAAATGAAATATACATGAAGTTTAAGGTAAGTGCAATCCCTAACTTTTACTATACCTGAAAGTCCTTCATTTACTTAATAATCTTTAGGCTAAGTCTTTTCTTTTTGTCTTGTCTGTGATAAGAATCACTGATATTGATTTAAGCATGCTTGTGCTATTTAACAATATCCATTTAAAATACATCCAGCAGAATAAATGTAAGTGATGCACTCAGCATGGGAGATAACAATTACTTACCCTGTAGGCTGGCTCTCAAATTCTTCTGACCATTGCTCTTGAATATCCTCTGTAGAGAGATCTACATCCCGGGTGGTGGCAAAATTGAACTCGCTGCCTTCATTTCCATGGAAATAAATGGAGTTCCCATCTGACTGACAGCTATGCTGTAGATAACAAGAGAGCATGGGGTGGCTGCTGAATTGGTTTTGTAGCTGTATCTGTCTTATTCATGTATAATTAGAGTTTTTCAGAGTAGCCATTATAGTATTCCCTCTACAATGGACTCTCAAATCAAAGGGCTTGTTACCTCCTTTTTGCCTTGTTTAATTCAATTACAATTTATTTCTAACTTATTAAGTTATCACAAAGAGGGAGTCAAGAGGGCATTTGAGCTTTGCCATCTCAGCCTTCAGTATGAGACAAGAATATTTTAATTGGAGTAATTTCCCATCTTTACACATTCCTTGTTGTGGGAATTAAGTCTGATAATGACTTGTCATGTATTTTAAATTCTGTGGTTATGGGCTAAATCACACTGACCTTTTCAATATTCCATATATTTCTGATTTGCCATTCAAGTCTTTCACAATTTGTCTGTAAATGGAATATGAGTGGAATAGCCAGCTAATCAAAACATGGAAGACAGAAAAGGTCAAAGTAATCCCAGCTATGATCACATATTCTCAGCCAGCTTCCAAATGAAAGTTTCTGACCAGAACTAAGAAGTATATGATACCTCCAGTGAAAGGCTCAGAAAACACAAACTGTTACCCTCAAAAAACACCTGTAATGACAAAAGAAAAAGAATGTCTTACAGATATTTTTGTTTTTGTTGCTTATTGTTTCAGCTTGATGTGAACAGTCAATTGCAAGATGAAACCCTGGAGCTGAGTCAAACAAATATTTACTTCTGAAAACTATAAACTTGCATTAAACCAGTTTTTGGTAATGAGTCAGAAAGTGAGATGCTAGAATATATAAGATCAAAGATTATTTTCATCTTTAATACTTCTAAAATGAGAAATGAAGAAAAATATTGGACAGAAAAATCCTCACTGTGCCAGTAACCATAAAGTCTCAATGGCAAGGATCACGTCCATTTCATTCGTGTTGTATTTCAGGTCCCCAAAGTGCCTGACACAGCAATGCACAAGAAAGCTTGTTGAATACTACAGTGTGTCAATGAGCAGATGACACAGCGATGCTTTTTCTCCAGCAATCAGTTTTTCTATGGAGAATTCATGTTATAAAAGGCATTAGGTAAGCTGCTAGGAAGAACATATATGTTACACAGTTATCTCATCGCTAAACTTTTGTTGTTTAGTGCTAGGAATATAGCTCAGTAGTAGAGTTTTTACACAGCATGTGGGAGGCTCTAGGTTCAATTTCCAGTCCCCCCGCCTCCCGAAAACATTTAGTTGAGGTATATCAAAGATCACATGCTAGGAAGCATATTACCATGTGACCATGTGTGTGAGAAGGTAGGGATCACTCTCTACAGATGGTCTAAACAAGCGGGCCTTCTAGATGACTAGCTCTTCACCTGGCTTTAGGAGAATGGATAGAAATCCAAGTTGCTTTGACCCAGATGAACAAATTACAGAGGTGTTAAGTCCACACGATCTGACAGACTGGAGCCTGGCTGTACAGGATCATAAATAGTAGTCATTTCACATCACTAAGACATAAGCACATCCTCTGGGTCTTGTCATCATTTTAGATGATACGGAAGGATGCAGAATGCACGGACTACTTGGGAGTCTTCTTCACACACAGTGAATACAGATTTCTTGTGGATGTGAAACTGAGCTAGTTATATGTGATCCTTAGCTCAGACACATCAATCACAGATAGAATTTAGTTTATTAACAGTAAGTAGAAACTGTCAAGTGGTGGTGAATCTAAAGGCTCCCTTTTACTATCCCTACTATGAAGAGAACAGATGCTGATGAGACTAATAAAGGTTGTTTTCCTAAAAACAATACCTCAGAATGCTATCACTCATGGTTTTTGCAATTACTTCACAGTCTGGGACCCTGACAACCATGGCTTTGGCTTATCTGGAGTTAATATAGAGGCTGAGATGTCAATACAAATGACAATATCCAAGAAAATTCACACATGAAATATCTGTATATATTCAAATAATTTAAACTACAACTTAAATAATATACTTTATAATAAATAAGACTCACCTAACATGAAACACTGGTCATTTTTGGCTGAATATCCATAATTTGATTATTTCCATGTAGTTTTTCCTTACCTCAGAATTTTTTGTGTTTTACATATGCTTTGCTGCTCTTCTAATATTCATTATTAACATATTTGGTGCACATTTTAAGACCAGTCAAGACAGAAACTTTATGTTCAACATAAAATCATCCTGAAACTCAGTAGCTACACTAGTTATTACAAAATGAATTGGCATAATGAAAAGTGAAACCTGTTTGAAAGGCTTTTTTTGATACCTGCACAGACCATACCCAGTTGTGGAACCAGTGAGGAATAGTACAGTCAACTACAGCAAGTATGAAGAAAGCAACTTTAAAAATTTAATACATCCTATGAGTATTAAACAATTTTCATATAAGTAGGAGATAAAAACTAGTATACTTTTGGGGGGGGCAAATTTCTATGAAAGAGAGAGGTATTTTTGATGTAGTTTTAAAAGCTCTATCCACATGTTCTTAACCAATTCATAGTAAATGAACAATATTTAATACCAAGGCTAAATTCAAATAAATAGGGCAGGGCTTTGTAAGTCAGTTTTTAGTCTTTGCCCTGAAAATATCCTGTGAAGTTTAAAGGGATGACTCACAGTTAATTATATTCTCCCTCCCAAATGAGGCCCAGGTCCATCTGTGTGTGAAGAGACAAGTGTTACTCTTGGAATGTTTTCCTCCTCAATTTCTGAATGGTGACACCTTGTCAGTAGAGGCCTGTGATCCCCTGAAGCAGGTAGCCATGCTCAGCAGAAGCCAGCTCTATCTTCCCATCTCCTAGCAAGATGGGGCCGCCATCCTTCACACGTTATGGTTGGCTTGCTCCCGTTCCCCACCATACATAGGCCACCAAGATGTGATTTCTAGTTCTGACACTCTGAGTCGAACCCATGTTTTGAGGTTATGCAGTGAGAGTCAGCTGTTGCTCAAAGTTAAATGAACCCATAGTGAATATGGGGCATGAGAAATGGGGGCAGTCTGTGGCAGAAGTGCACCCCAGCTACTGGTGAGTCTTCTCTCTGAGAAGCTGGCTTCATGTGTTGGAGTCTTTGGCAGGGTACGGCCCAGGGTTAAGTTCTCATTGTAAAGATTGTTGAATCAATGACAAGAGAATTGAGGTTTGTTTTAGTTCCCTTTTTTGTATGAGTCTGTTGGGATGTCTGGAAGTCAGCTTCCTTCCTGGAATCTTTCCAGATGTAGACCTGATGACTGACTGCATTCTCAGGGAGAAAGGGTCCCTGGGCTTGTGGTTGGATTCCTCTCTCCATCTTGGACTCCATAGAAGAATATAAGCTTGTTTGCTGTTTGAACTTCTCTCTAGCATCCAACTCAATTAACACAGCCCTTTCCTGAATCAAAGAAAATAATGCTAAAAAAGAATAAAAACTCAGTTACAATCTGTCTGCAAAAAGCATGGGACTGGGAATCAGAATCACTCTCTGTCTAAAGGTAAAGGTTTCACCCATGTCATTTCATCCTAAGCCTCAGCTTCCCAGGCTGAAGAACGGAGTCAGTAATATCTATTAGAGACACTGAGATGCACAACACCTTGATAAGCGTCCTTTGGAACTCCCGAGTGTCATAAAACAATCTGAATATGCCATGGCTCAAGGATCTTTGTTGGAAGAGGGGGCAAAAAATTATAAGAGCCACAGAGTGGATAGGAATACCCTGAGGCAGGTTCCCCACCTACCTCATTGGTCCTGACTGAGGTCTTCATGACCTCACAGTGACTACCATAACCCCACTAAGGGGAGCCTCCAGGGTTGAGGTGAGGGGATAATAGTGTATAACCTGTTATAATATATATATATGTATATATATATAATTGTAAAAAGATATGTGTTATCATTTTTCAGAGTTTTAGCAGTAGCTTATAGAGAAATAGAAGAGTATTTAAATATATTTTGTTTCTCAGTATAAGTTATTAAAATTCCTTAGATCAAATGAAAATCTTCAATAAAACGTACAATAATAGGTCCCACTATAGAAAGTGGTGAAAATCCTGCGACAATTCATTCACAGCAGACAAAACCATCAATTATAGTTTTAAAAGCTCTCTGAATTTTGGCAGACTACCAAATATTCTCCTAACACAGGAAAACTCAAGAATACAAACTGACTGATATCACTTTTCTTACAGATGAACTTGCATTGTATAAAATCAATCTAGTGTGTTTAAAACCCAAGAGAAACATGCATCAAAAATATGAAAAGAATTTCAGGAAATTGCTCCCAATTTTAATACCCAGCTGTTTTTGTTCAGCATCTATTCAAACTCTTGTCATTTATATGCAGTAACAAACTCTAAACAATTTCCAAAAACAATTAAATGCCTAATTTCATGAGATACATGAGCTGCTGGTATGATAAAAACACAAATATTTTAGAATTCAGGACTAATTTATTTTAAGCATCATGAAAATTTATTAGTTTATTTGAGAAAATAATTATATATCACATGCAACTTCTTAAATCAGAACTTTTGGTTTTGACTTATGCTCAGTGTATATCAGGCAAATGAGCATTCATTTTGGCTAAAATGAGGCATAAATTCTATGGTAGACTCATTTTTTTCTATTTCTAACCTTCCTTCTATACACTGAGTAATATATTACTTTGCTTGTGTTATTTTGTTAGCACTGATAACTAACGTACACTTTATAAATAATCAGCAGTTATTGAATTTTTAATATCCTTCATATCTTTTTGTGGTTCCTTTTATCAATCAAAAATATTTTTCTACCTTGCCGCTAAATGGATTTCCTCTGCTTGACAAGCAGAACACAGTGTCATCAAGTGACAAGAATTTGCCATTCAGAAAAGCATCAACAGGAAACATCAGTGCAAATTCCTCAATGTAACAAGTCCTTGGCCACAGTTCAGGTTAGCATTTTCCTAAGGTTGCTGTGTTATATTCTGCTGAAAATGTTAATGACTTCACCTCTGTACTTGTAAAAGTACTTACAGTCGCTCCCAACATGGTTTAATTAGGTTTTCATCAAAGAAGAACATTGAAGCACCTCTTAATATTCTCTCCCTGGGGCCTGATGGCCCTGATGATTCTTTTGGGTATCTATAGCCTTACAATTTACTTTTTGATGACATCTTTTTGTTGTTGTTGTTGTTGAAATCAGAACCCTGGGCATTTGGGCAATGTCAGCTTGCAGAGGGCTGGTGGCAGATGGAATGAAATCTGCCTGGTGTGCCTTTCCCTCCACATGAGCAGAGAGCCATCCATTTCCTCCATTAAGGAGTTGTCACTCAGCCCACCCAGCTGGAAGACCATTTTTGATAGCCAAGCTGGCTGGTGGCAGACAATTCTGATACAAAGTGCACTTTAAAAGGAAGCTAAAACATCATTTGTAGGAAAATTGAAAATGCATGGCTTCCACCACAGCCAATTTTTTAATGACTGTAATATTTTAAGTGATTATTTTCGCCACTTCAGATTGCTCCTTAGAGAGGAGAGGTTTTTTAATTAAAATCTAGGCAATGCAAACAGATGAGATATGAGGAGCAGAGGAAAGAGAAATAAGAAGAATAAAATTAATTAAAATGGCATTGTTGGCAGAGCCATATATTAGCCACTATCTGGCTAGAAATAAAATGTACTGGTAGAGAAACTTCTGGGTTAAAGTAAGATGTGCTAATGGGGTGGTTGGAAGTTGACTGGCTTCTAGCCTACATATCACTATGTTTCTTGAGTGTTTTATTATAGCCATTATCATACAGAAATGCATATTTCTTAGTTTCAATTTTCATATTATAAAGATAAAAAGAAAACTGGAACTTGGAGGACAGTGATTTTCCCATGAGGCAAAACGAATTTCTATTATTTTCCAAACATTTAATTTCTAGGTAATTTAATGCCAGTTGAAAAATTGAAAACTTGGCTATGAACATAGTACAGGTGCTGGAGGGCTAAAGTGCATTTATTTTCGTCAACACAATAGATTTAACCATGGTGAGTGAATTTTGGGGAGCTTAAAGAGTGTTTTATTTTTCATTATTTTCTGGATTCATTAAGCATTCCATTCGAATCACAATGTACCAAGATTTACAAAGACTTGATTTATGGTATATTTTGTGACAAATGTATAATTACTTGGCAATAGTTTTGAAAACTAAAATGGCTGGATTGACATTTTGATTAGGAGTAATGAGAGGAAAAATAACAATGCAAAATTCCATAGGACAGTTGTCAACCTGGTCTTTGGGGATCAATTTGACTTTCACAGTGTCTGAGGTTTTCAGACTTGCCTTCTCAAATTAAGACCAAAGATGCCAGGCACAACATGGTAGGCTATAGGATGATGTGGAATGACAAGGCTAGAATGTGGAGTCAGGCAGGGTTGGCCTCTAAATGCCAAGCCATTTGGCATAACTGAGCCTCTGTTTTCTCATCTTTAAAATGGGGATAATTGTAAGAATTAGATGAGAGGCCACAGGGAATATGTTTACCTCCAAAACAGTGAATATTACATAATTCATAAATGCTAATTTTTTTACCTTCTCCCCCACCCCCAGATCTTTATTCATTTGCTTAAGAAACCTCTCACTAAAGTATGTTACTATACACATTATTTTGTTAGGAGTTGTGCTAGTCCCAAAATTTATGGAAATGTTCCTATGTTTTAAATATTCACACAGAAAAGTAAATTTTTCTTCATTGAATATTGTGTTAACTCAATCAGTGGTTAAAAATGTCAATGTCAGTTTAGAACAAAACAAAAACAAAAGGTACATTAGGCAGGGAGGCACTGGGGATTTATTTGAATGGTTATCTCCTGTAGAATTTATCAAAATTTGTTGTTTGTGTGTTATTGCCACTATTATTATGGTGACCTGGCTCATTTCCATGTTTCACTAATGCTGTTCCATGTTAATCACTATACAAATAGAACTCATTGGAGGAGAATGAGACAAGTACACTGTTCAATTTAACCCTTCATCTCAATAGTACTCTTATTAGCTTAACAAATTATATTCTGGCTCATTCTACAATATCATGTTCCCTCCTCTTGGGGAAAACGTGACCGTTAGAGCAATACAATCTTGGAGTGGAGAATATCCCAAGCAAAGGGAATTTAGGTAGACAGCATGCAATTAACTGAGCTGGAATCTGGCCAGAAAACCATAGTTAACATTCCGATTCTTAATGGAAGAAGACATGGGAACATGGCTAGCCACAAGTCTTACTGAGCTCAGGCTTATCCTCATTAGAAAGCCAATGTGCAACTCCCTTGAGTCACACACGAGATGGTTTCCAGTACAGTGATCTGCAGGACACACTTTTGCAAAGCAAATCCTATTTCCTCTTATTTGTCTTTCCTCTAAGGATACACAATCATAACATGGATTGTTGAGCTCTTTTTTGGAGTGCTCAATGAAATGTTAGATGAGAAAATCCAGACATTACAATAGGCAGACGTTTCTGTTAGTTATATTCAAAAGCGCAGGTTTAAAAAATTCAGCTCCTACTGTGATCTTCTTTTTTACCATTTGTCTTCGACTTTTCTTTTAAATCACTGGTCTCAACTTGTGTTGAAACTAAAAATTTCAGACAAATTCATTTGTTTTTCCCCCTAATTTGGACATAATAATCTTTTTCCTCTACTGATGATTCAGCTATTTTTGACAATAGCCTTAGACGGTGGCAAGAGAAACTGAGAATGAAAACTACACCTCTCGTTCAGGAAGGGAGACTTGCCTTTTATCCATGGGTCAACGAAGTTTGCAAACGCATCATGTATAAGAGCAATAAGAAAATTAATAGACTCTCTTGTTCCAATTTAATGATTCCCCTTAGTGGATAGTTGGTTTATCTAATGGCATTCATTAGGGTCTGCTGGTATTTGTTAAAGTAGGAAAACTTTCATTATTAGTCATTTATCAATAGTAAACCTGTGAAAGTAGAAGCAATGAAACTCAAGGTCAGATGAGACAGATGAAGATATGACTCTTCTGAACCATTTAATGTAGTTACTCCCAATCCTTGGTATAAAAATGCAAATTCCAATAAATTGCTTCCTTCAAGAAATTCTTTTAAAATACACATGGTACACTGACTATTCTGAAGGACAAACATTTCTTTTTAATATTTTTTATGTTCAAGTAGAGAGAGAGAGAGCCCTAGAGAGAGTGAGACAGAGAAAAAGAGAAGGAAAGAGAGAGAGAGAAAGAATGGACACCTCAGGCCCTCTTACCACTGCAAACAAATTCCAGATGCATGCACCACTTTGTGCATCTGGCTTTATGTGAGTACTGTGGAATTGAACCCAAGCAGCAGCTTTCATAAGCAAGCACCTTTAACTGCTGAGCCATCTCCCCAGCCTAAGAACAAACATTCATTTCTAACAGAATCTGTGATATTTAGTGCTCATTTACCCCTCAGCATAAGTTGGCATAAACATGTAGAAGGAGTGACCTGGGATTCTATGCTATCCACCCAATAAGGTAGGGTAATAAATAGAAAAGACTAGCAGGTGCAGGTGCAGCAAGCAGAGTGGGAAAACCTCTTAAAAATAAAATAAACTGTGAAATAGCACCATCTCAGAGTGATCTGCTTTTAACCTGCAGTTCAGTTCCAGTGACTTATGTCTTTGTAAGCTCAGTGTAACCAGACGAGCTGAGCAGATAGAAACATTTATTAATGAAAAGTGAGCAAAGCATTCACCCTCTTTTATGGAGGAGTCGTGGTTGATTCATATTTTCAAAATAAAAAGGTTACCTTGGTTGGCATGATGGGAGTAAACAAACCAAATAAAGCAGTTGTCTGACCAGTACACATGCCTGTGCCATGTCACATTCAGAAATTCTTCTTCATGAAGAAGTTTTAAAGGAACAAGTAGAGAACACAAAACCCCCCATCCTCAGGGTATGGGGCTGACCTTTGCATCTCTCTCGTGGCAAATCACAAAGCAGCTCTGGGCTGACCCTCCAGAGACTTATACTTGGTATTTTTCTTTGAATTTGAGATTAAGAATGCTTTAAAATTGCAAGATGTATGTTTGAAGGATTAACAAGAGATGACTCTAATGAACTTGTTGAGGTATTTCAAGAGTGATTAACCAAAACTGAACACTGAACATCCAAGGTCATTATGGTATCCCAAAGCTCATGTACTATAGGTAAAAAATTAATGATAAGGCTTTCCTCACAGTGTTGGCACCTACAAAGCAATCATAAAATACTACCAAAATAACTATTATCAATTATAATAATCACAGTTATGTACCATTATTATTTTCATCAACTATTATCCAGCATCCACGCAGTTTTCATACAACAAGTATCATTTTCCTGGATATGAGAACCCTATCCAGGGTGAAATGACGAACCTTAGTACTGTCTTAAATGGAGGGAATAAAACCAAATTTAGTTCCTGTCTTTTAATCCTTGATTATACCAAAATCAGTCTCACAGTTGGTGAACCAAAACTTGCCTTGAGATGACTCATTCTCCCACATCTGTCTCTTAAATGTGTTGTGACCCTCCACAGCCACCAGACAGAGGCACTGCCATAATCACAGAGCAACAGCTCTCTTCCAACTGCAGATGGTGAACTGATGACACCATAGCCCACGTCTTTAGAATAGGATCAACTGGCATCAATCCTTTTATTATTACTATTACTATTATTATCATCATTATCATTATTGAAAAATAGAGGAAAGTCTAAAATTCCATATTCTGTGAAAGAAAACATAATTATTGTAACCAACAGTTAAGTGATTTAACAGTGAGCTGGTTATGGCTTCGTCCTGCACAATCTGGAAGACTGCTAAGGAGGGGGTACTCTGGGGAGCTTTTGCACTCACAGCACTACACTATATTTACTGGCAATTATAGCCTCCTGTTCTTGTTAGTGAACAGAGGGCTAGCTAGTGATTCATAGGGCAAAACAATGATTGTAATCAGAAGCACAGTGGAATGTGGTATACCTTTTCTTTCACATGGGAAAGTTCTCTGGGAAATCCCAGGCTAGAGGCGTGCAGGGCATGAATAATGCAGGAGAAACACAGATGGCCACCTTGGAAGAACAGATTGATCCTGTACCTGCCTAGGGTCATACCTTAGCTTACCAACCCCCAGTGAAAAACCACAACAAAGGGCTGGGGATATTCCTCAGTAGTAGAGTGTGGCCAATATGCACGAGGTCCTGGTTTGATCCCCAGCACCACAGAACAGATAAAAGCATAGAAAATATAAGACCAAGGTCTACACTAAAAGTTGCATGCTTTCATATCCACAATAATTACTAAAGGATTAACAGATGTCCACGACCTTCTATCAGCCCAGGTCAGATTTAAGCTAGTGACATATAACTGTAGTTTCCCAGGTCTTGTAACTCCTTTTGGTCTTAAGCCATTTTTGTCCTACTTGAGGTGTATTAGGATAGGCTCAGATGAATAGTTTAAATATTCCCAAATGAAACTGAAAGACATATCTGGAGAAGAGAAATATGTTCCGTAACTGACAATTCCTCATCTTAACCTTTCCTTTTTGGCCTGTCACCCATAAACACTTTGTTCAAGATCAGGGGCTGGACAGTTTACATACACATGAATATGTAATACTTTGTTTTATTAACAGTAGGATTTAAAGGCATTTTAGCTAAGGATGAAAACTACTTTAATATTCTTTCATGAATGGCACTAAAAATTCTAAAGAAAACTTATTTTTATACTATGGGAAAGTTTGTGTCCAACTCAATCAAATAATAGATTTGATTCTGATATTGCTCTAATGACATATAAATATGGCACAATATATGAAGGGTATATTTCCTATCTTGTTATTGTTTCCTTTCTTATGGTTGAAGGTGTCAACTTGACCCTTTGCATTCATTCATTGTCTCTTTATTTGTACCTTTACAAAGCTTATTTATTCTAAATGTTTGTAGTGAAGAAAACATATTGAGGCTTTTCTAAGTGTCATGTATGACTCTAAGGGTTCTATGTGCATTTTATTTATCATGACAACACAAGCTGTATACTATAAATATTTCTGTAACAGGAGAGACAGCGAAAGAGAAGAGTAGTGACCACAAGACCATAAAGCTAATAAATGGTTTAGCCAAGATTTGAGAGAGTGAAGCTCATTTCCTTAATAGCTGTGCTACATCCAGTCTTACTCACAATTTTTAGTATATTCAAGTCATCCACTAAAATGAAAATTTATTTTTCCTTAAAAACTAAATCTTGCTATTTTTACAGCTTTTCATACATTCCTTTAACATCTAATAACCACAATGAAATAAACATTGGGAGTTCACTTGCAGAGAATGATGGGATGAACAAGTGACCCAGGGCCACAGCCAATCAGCCAAAAAAGGATAAGCCAATGAGTCAGACACCAATGATTTTTGACAAAACCTAAATCAGAAGTACAGAGACCCCTAAGTCCTCAACAATAGAATAGCCTTAATACTCACCCACCACGACTCAGGGAACTGATTGGAAGAGGGGGCAGAAAGATTGTGAGAGCCTTGGTGGGGAGAATATCCAGAGACATGGCCCCCTCAGTAACAACACACTAGGGCTGGAAGAACGGGGCTGACTCCTAGGCTATCCATGGTCCCCTGCCCCAAGGACTGATCCAGACGGCCCACAGAGGAGGATATCCAGATGATTGGGGATGGGGAAGAGGGGCATTGGGGAACTGGGGATAATAGCTCATTGTTTACCCATTAAATAATGTAATTCATTATGGACAATATATATATATATATATATACATATATATATTAAAAAAATAAACATTGGGGGTTCAAAACTGAAAATGCCCTAAGCTCAAAGAGTTAACATCTCAACCAGGAAACAAGCATAACAATAAACTACTGTAATAAGGCTATTATAGAGGTATACACCCAGTATAAAGAATATTGAAATAGAATTAGGTTAGCCCCATAATTGGTGGAGACCTCAAATAGTTGGCACTAAGCTATATGATAAAGTGAAGTGGCATGCCAATTATAAGAACCCATTATAAGAAGTGGTATCATACCCAAATCAAATCTCCTAGAGGGTATGCAAGCTTGAAGCTGAAGTGTACAGGAAGCTGGACAGGAGAGAGAGAGAGACAGAGAGAGAGACAGAGAGAGACAGAGAAACAGAGAGACAGAGAAACAGAGAAACACAGAGAGAGATTCTTTAGAGAGATTTTGGTGACTTGTGAGTCCCCCTGAAGCCCAAGAGGACAAGGAAAGCACCTAATCTCACTTCAGGTAGAATGCACAGAATCTTCTTGATGCTACTTGGAGGGCATGCCGTATGTTCTGAGGTGGGGACCAGTGCCTAGAGCTGCTTGTGAGGTGCCTAGGTTCTAAGTGAGCTGGATGTTGAAGTAACCACTCTCTGGACTAGGGGAGGGACTTAGTAGAGGGCTTATGTAGCATTGGTAAAAACTTAGGGTTGATCCACAGCACAAAAAAAAAAAAACATAACTTCTCTTCCCCTGTTGACAGATTCATGGTGAATATTTACCATAGATCAGGCCTGAGCCCATGCATAAGAAAAGCAGCCAGGGTTGTCTAAGATCCTGCCCTAAACATCTCCATTGAAGAGGGAGAGAAGCTTAAGCACAAAGAGACTCCCATTCATTATAGTTAGAGGCCCAAGAGCTAAGAAAGGAAGTGTTCTGCCTTTTCTGAGAAGAAACTTTGGGAACTCCAGGTGAGAGACCCCCAGGTTTGATGGAGAGATGGCTCAGAGGTTAAGGCACTTGCCTCTGGTGCCTAAGGCCCTGGGTTCAATTCCCCAGTACCCACATATGTCAGACCCACAAGGTGGTGGTCCTGGTGTTCTCTCTCTCTTTCTCACTCTCTCTCTCTGTATTTCTCTGCTTGAAAATGAATAAATAAAATATTTTTTAAAAAGAGTGCTAACGTCAGATTCCTAGGGTAGAATCCTGTCCTGCCCAAAGTGGCATCATTTGACTTAAGTTATTCAGCACCTCTGTGCTCAAGTTTTCATGTCTGAAAAACAAGGCCAAGATGCTAACTTTTCATGTGTTCATAAGGAGCAAGTTGGATGAGTTATATATTTGTATAAACAGATCTGTAGACACATAGATGTGTGAGTTGGTAGTGAATGCCTGTAAGTTCAAGTGCTCATTAAAAAGTAGCTGTTATTACATAGTCATATTTCTATCTGCTGCTGGAGATTTGCCCCTGAATGCCTCTATTGTGTAATATAGCTTTCTTTCTCAATTGTGAGTAGACTTATTCTTTGACTTAATTAAGATGAAAATATTTTAGAAACACACACAGAAATAAATATTTTTGTAAATCAGGAAAAATTCAATTTGACAGGCAACTTAAAAACAAGAAAATCAAATTATTACCATGGTGATTTTTTTTCTTGATAGGTATAGTTCCTTAGGCAACTCTCAGCTATGTGATAAACTTATAAATAGAACCACAAAGCAAAAGCCTATTCACCTAAAGTTGTAATTTAATTAAAATTATTACTGAAGGAAAACCACACTTCATGCATTTTTTATCAAAGAACATGCATTAAGAAACCAAGTAGATAATTAAATCAACATTATAGCTTGTAAAGTGAGGAAGAAAATGCAAATTTATGCATCAAAGGATATAGAACCAAATGATGAATTATTGTCCTGGGGAAAGGGTTTATGTACCTCCTTGCCGGTGTTGAGTAAAGGTAGCAAAAGCCCTCTTTCAGTTCAGTGGCAGGAGGACATCACATGGGATATCCTGACAGTTCTCTAGACCCATGAAAAGTACTATGTGGATTCTTTTTTTTTTTTCCAATCAAAACAGCAACTTCAACATAATTGTCCAATGTCTTTTAAAGTTGAGGGTTGTGGTAGGTAATTCTAACCAATGACAAGACCTTGCTTCAGAAGAGTTGGAACTTTATCCAGAAGGTGATCATCACCCTAAGTGTTTCATATAAGAGCCGGTCAGATTTGGCACTTGAAACATACCTTTGGGGAGAGAAGACTGAATGGAAAACTGAAAGGATGCTTCTACAGACAAAATAGAAGTCTGTTCACAGTTGTTTGATGGGGAATCAGGGTGGCCAGAATTAGGGGAGAGAGAATGGAGACATATGAATGTATTTCAGACTCTGTCAGAATAAAATTTCCACAAGGTTTGGGGATGCTTTCCTGACCTGAGCAAAGAAGACACCTGTTTCCCATACCAACTGATTGCTATAATTTTGTCAACTTGAAGTAAAACAAGTAGTTTTGATTGGCTGAGGAAGTCATTTGTCAGAAGAGTTCCTGTGTTGAGATTTAACTAAATAATTTGCAGTCTTTTTTTTTCTAGTACTGAAATGAATGATTACAAGGAGGCGAGCCAGTGGGGCCTCGTGGTACAGACTGTAATCATAGTCACTCACCCAAGAGGCTATGGCAGAAGAATAACAAGTTCAGGGCCTGTCTGGACTACATAGTGAGTTCAGGGCCACCAACTCACCAAGTTCAAGACAACTTAGTGGGACCCTGTGTTAAATGAAAGAGAGCTGGGGGTGTAGCTAAGTGTTAGAGTGCTTATGAACAAACTCCTGGGTTAAATCCCAAGTACTACAATGAATGAATGAATGAATGAATGTGTGAGCATCTTAAATCCTTGTATTCCTCTTGTTACTCTTTATGTGATCTCTCCCCTGTCCAACGTAAACCACATTTTAAAAAATTCTGTTGTAATTTCATTTTATTTTCACATATTAGAAACATGAGAGGATCCCGTTTCATGCCTGATCGCATTTTTCATATTACTTCTTTACTGCACAAAATTCCTTGGGAAGGCAAGCTCAAACCTCAATTCCCATTTATAAGGAGGACAACTACCCAATTTTCATCTTCCTTTGCACTTCTGTATGCCTCTGCATCCAGTCTCCTGCTGACTGCTTGTTGGCTAGCCTCAACATCAAGATTTATAGGTTCAAAGAGAATTCACTTACTTCCTGCGAACCTGCTCCCCCTCCTATATTTCTTATTTCAATGATTGAGATCACTGTCTACCTCACTGCCCAAATCCTGCCCAAATCATTGCCTCATCTTCTGTGTTAGTTCCTGACCTTCTTCAGTTCCTTCCTCCAAAATCTCTGAAATACATTCATATGTCTCCATTCTATCTCCCCTAATTCTGGCCACCCTGATTCCCCATCAAACAACTGTGAACAGACTTCTATTTTGTCTGTAGAAGCATCCTTTCAGTTTTCCATTCAGTCTTCTCTCCCCAAAGGTATGTTTCAAGTGCCAAATCTGACCGGCTCTTATACGAAACACTTAGGGTGATGATCACCTTCTGGATAAAGTTCCAACTCCTCCGAAGCAAGGTCTTGTCATTGGTTAGAATTACCTACCACAACCCTCAACTTTAAAAGACATTTGACAATTATTTTGAAGTTTGCTTTTTTCTCTTTGTGTGCTCTTGCTTTCTAGACTCTTTAGTTTGAGCTGCTGTGGGAGAATATCATACACTGAGTAGCTTGAATAAGAAACATTTGTTTCTTGCTGTTCCAGCAGCTGGGAAGTCTAAAACCAAAGCACTGGGAATGAAGCAAGGGCTCACTGCCTGATTCTTCCTCTGTCCTCACATGGAGAAAGAGTACAAGACAGCTCTCTGGGTCTTTTTTCACAAGAGCACTAATCTCATTCACAACAGCTCCCTTCCTAGCCTCACATGATGGTATTTCAGAATATTAATTTGGAGTGGGAGGCACAAACTTTCAGATCAAACCACAGCCACAGTATGAGAGCTTCACTATTTCTCCATCTCCTTGCCTGCTTCCAATTAATTACTCTTCAGTTTCAGCCTGGATTCCCTGTTCCTCTAAAGCCCCAAACCTTATGATGTGCTGTCTCGGTTCTCTAAATTTCCCAGAACATAACAACTAGAGTGTTCCATATTTGCATGATTCCATGTCTACTTGCCTCCACTGAGTTGACAGCCTCAAAAAGTAAAGAAACTTCACTGTCCTTTATGTTCTCTGGGCTCAGCTCAATACAAAACTCCGGGGTTAAATGCAATTAAACCTCAAATACTTATTAAATGAGTTAGTGAATTAGTTTTTTTTTTTAAAGTAGTATTCCATCCTTAGAGGTATGATATGAGAAATAAAAATGATAAATATTTCTCAAATAGTGATTTTGACAAAGTTATCTTTACACAGTTTAGTTTGGTGAGGCATAGTTTTCTGAAGCAGGAAAGGATGAATAAGAAGTCAAACCTTGATTGTTGCTCCCGGGAAGAAGAGCCAGTTGCCTGTGTCCACTGGGTCCAGACTGTCTTCTAAAACAACTTGTCTGTGGGCTGAATTGATAACTAGGATGTTATCCAAGGCCCAGCAGGCTTCATACACCTCACCTACATGGAGGCTATCCTGCTTCCACTGGAACTGAACGTTTTCCCCTTTGGCGTCCTCAGGAAGGTAGAGGATATGGATAATTGTGCTGATATTCGAAGGGGCTCTAGAACATACGGTGAGAAGAAGAGTTCAAGCACTTATTCTTTCTTCAGACTGTAGCTTTACTATCTCAAAAACGTGATATTCGTTACACATTAAATACAATCCTATCATCCTTTGATTATTCAGTGTCAGCTGATTATCACAATTTTCATATTATGTAATGACAGGTTATATAGAAAAGATCTTTGAGAAGTTTGAATTTCACACAAAGCAGACACTACATGTATTCAAATAAGCCAATAAAGGAACAATGTAAAGTGTCATATGCTGCTGGGCTTTTGTAAACAAATTAAAGTGAATCCAGCACTGTTTCTGTACATGGTACGTAAAGCAGTTGATGTCGACTCTTACTTTGAAAAATATGGAAGCCATTATATGTAATATATTCAATAATTAGTCTTTATATAATTATTTTATTTCTAGTAACTAAATATATTTTTCTACATTTAGATGTATGAAATGTAAAATTTGCCATCAAATTACACGTACTCACAATTCTTTATTTCATGTAAGTAAAATCTCTAAAAATATAAATTTAACATCATTTTTATATCACTTCTATTACAATCTAGTTCCTTTTGCTATATAATAAAATAGCTTTATTAAAGATTTTATTCTACTGAAGTAAAAATCGGTTGTAGTAAAACTAATCATTTCAACTGAGATTAAAAATGGTACTAAAATGCAAACTAGTAGTACCTTAGGCTTGCTATAAATCAGTTTTGAAGGGGCTAGAAAAAAAGCCATATTTTTCACTCACCAATGAAACACATATATATCTGTAGAATTGTCAGTGTAGGTTATAGATGGTGTACCTTACCTTTGGAAGTAATCAATTCCCTTCTCTTTTACAATATTTCATGACAACTATCGTCTTAGCTCCAAAAAGAATTTAAACTGATGAAGGGAATATATTTTGGTTCAGGTAGTGGCTAGAAATATTTTCACCCTGATCACCAATGGTAAGGGAAATATGTGCATTAGTGAGTATGACGGTTTGGTACACAGCCCCAAACTGAAAAAGTCATTTAGTGAAAAAAATGAATGAATTCGGCTGAATATGATCTTTATAGGCTATAACCAAATGTGTACTTCCATCATTCCATCAAAGGCATGTAAAAGTTTTCTAGAAAAATATATACTACAATTTAGTTGAGTAATGAAATTTAACAGTAGAAAGAGAGCTGTAGACATATAGATAAAACTGAATATTTGTACTACTTTGCTTGAATTCATTTATGTTTATAAATATTCAACACAGGTGCACTTTTTAAATTACTAGAAATTAGAAAGAATAACATTTTGTGTTATAAAGTTGGCACAGCAAGCTGCAGCTCAACTTGTAGTGGGTACCTATAAATTAATTACACTTTACTCAGTCACAGAGTGAAACAGTTTATTAAAATATATGAGTAACAATTACCTTTCTCAGTTTTATCTAGAAGAGAGCTTAGGTATATGAGTTTTTTAAATTTACTTTTACTTTTTAATACTGCTCAAAGTCTTAAGCAAATTGGTTTAGCATTGACAAACCACTGTTCTTTTAATGTGAAAATAAAAGGAAACAGCTTATAAAAAAAGAAAATGAAAACTGGTGGAAAATATCCTATGTAAGTTTGACAGTTGAGAAACTAACCCAATCATCATAATCACCTTATAAAGATTTGGGATATTCTTTGTATTTTGTACCCAAAGTTAAACACCCATTTTTGAATTTAATTTTATGATTTAGACTGCAAAGTGGGGAATGATATTAGTTTTTTGCTCACTGTAATGGTTAATATCAATTGCCAACTTGATTGCATCTAGAATACCCTAGGAGACAAATCTCTGGGCATAACTGTGAAGAAGGTTCTAGATTAAATCAATAGAGGTGGGAAACCCCTCTCTAGTTGTGAGTGGCACCATTCCATGGTCTGGTGTTCTGGACTGAACAGAAAAGAGAAAGCTGAGCATCAATGCTCATTGCATGCTGTCTGCTGATGCAGAGGCAATGGGCCCAGCTGCTTTAACCATGATGGACTGTACTCTTGAACTCTGAGCCAGGATCAGCTCAGAGTTAAGGTGTTGTAGTCTGCTTTTGTCGGGCATCTTGTCACAGCAATGACCGATATACTAATTTAACTAAATCCTTTCAACATGAATGAGTTCCTTCCTCCTGAAGTATCCTACTTCACTTTCTTTTTTTTTTTTTTTACTGAGGAACTTACAATGAAATATATGATTATGATTATAAATTACATAGCAATTGTAATAGACTTTAAAAATGAGCCTTGGGGACTTTAGAAAACAAACAAGTGACAGAACTAGAGTGTGATGGTTAACTTTGTCAACTTGATCTAATCCATAATAATCTTGGGCGGGTCTCTGAGCTTGCCTGCAGGAAGGATTGACAAATTCCTTTTGGGATTTTGAAGAAGACTTGTGATGGTTAAGTTTGTCAATTTGAGCTAATCCATAGTAATCCTGGGTGGGCCTTCCAGAAGGAGACTAATATAAGGAAGCTTAAGGGGAAGGAGATGCTCTTCCTTCCTCCCCCAGCTGCTGGTGCTTGTTCGTGACTTGCACTCACATCGTGCTCTCCTACCCTTCCTGGACATTGGAATCCAGTTTCCTCGGCCTCACATATTGGACTGAAGAGCAGCCGCTCCCCAGGGATTCATCAGGCCTTCTGAGCTGGATTGGAACTGCTGAGACATCCATCTACGTGGACTGAACAGCTACTGGTTCCTTTCCTGTGGGCCTACAGACTGCTACTATTGGACTGTCATAAGCTATTCCAATAAATTCCCTTTCATTATAATCCATTCTATCAACTCTGTTTCCTCTAGAGAACCCTGACTAATACAGAAGTTGGTACCATACATAGAGACTAGATGTACAGGACCTCTCAGCTATCAACTCCATGCCACCATAGACAGGAGGGATTCCACAGTCACGTGAGCACTGCTAGCTCTATATGCCAAACCAGAATCTGGTCATTTACTGCAGATGGTGATGTTACATGGTAGAGGATGCCACCATAAAGGTTATGATCCCAAATGCACTCTTATCCAAAATAGTTTGGAAGGAGTATCAACAGTAGGAAATTCTGGATTAAAAATGATATATATGTATAACAATCAGAATACTTTTAACTAAGAAAATAAGTCAATTGTAGAATGAAGTCAGACAGGGAAGCAGGAACCCAATTTGCATCAGAATTCATGAAAATATTTTAAGTTACAACCAACCTAATTTTCTCAAGCTGAATCCAGTCCGCAGTATTGTTCTTGGCATACGACACGATGATGCTGGGGTCAGAATAGCTAAAGCGACATGAACCCGACCCTGTAAATAGCAATTACAGTAAACTTCAAGGTTAATAAAAAGCAATGCAATTATATGTTATTCTTTCTGATGAACATTTTCAATATTTTTCTAAATATGTAGGAATTTCTCTCTATCCAACTATGCTGAAATTTTCTGTTCTTTTCTCATAAATATTACTTGATAAATAATCTTAAGAACCAGAGAGAAGGTTAAAAAACATAAATTGTAAATTTCTTTACAGCAATAGGAACTATTTAAATTGGATTTAAAGGATAAGCAATTCTATGCCAAGAAAGAACTAAATACTACAGAATGACTAATAATGTCATTATTACTTTTGAAGTTACTATTAATAGCCATTGTATTAAATGGTACACATATCATTAAATTAAAGAACCAAAGCCATCTTCTTTTTCTGTATGCATAATATCTAAATGTTGAAACAGTTTTGAGGAACTAAAATATTGTAATGAAAATTCAATAACACAATGAATGAGAACTATTAGAGATGTGGTTAATATTATTCCATTATAGCCCAGCATTTAATATTTAAAATAGAGATGGACGTCCCATTGTGAATATTTGGTGATTGCTTCTCATTATTATTTTCAATACTGGAAGCATGAATACCAAAGGAAGTTTTAAAACTGATTAAGAATTTGTTTCTCCAGGTTCAACACATTCATATAATGAGTAATAGTATGACTGTAATTTCAAAGATCCCAGAAAACCCAAAACAGCCATGAAACATTTGCTGGAAGTTGATTGTAACTAATACAGAATTCTTTTATATTCAATCAAAACAAATGAACCCAAAGCAAGAAACAGCACAATTTGTGTTTAACTTTCATCCATCTGCTAGAGAAGCTTCAGTTTCAGCAAATAGCATCTGTTGATGGCTTTACATTTATAGTATTCAGCGATGCCAAGCTTTCATCAGACTAATTTATTTCTTTTCAGTCGTGTTTAGTTCAAAACCAGTTAGCTTGAAATCGCCAAGGTTGGCAATGGACTAAAAGGCCAAACAGCAGTTTTCCCAGATTTATTCTCACAGCTGAAATGTCGGTGGAAAAGCATGAAATGAAGGGGCATTCAGAGGAAGCTACACAGCATCCCTGATCTACATGGAAACCCACCTTATGCCACTGTAATCATTGCTAAATTCTACCTTTCATGACCAGCTGCTGAAAATAAATATCAAACTGTGTGGCTGGAAATGGAAGCTGGCGAGGTTTGTGGGACAAACTTTCACAGAAACAAGGAGGAGGTCTGGCAGCGAATGTTATTTGAAAGGGAAGTTCAAATTGGCCTAAAGATTTAAATATTATTTATACACTTCCTTTATATCTTACATGCCCTAAGTATTTAAAAGAAAATGTACAAGATGAATTTCTAAAAATGATAGGTTAATAAGCAAAAATGTTATTTAGCAAAAATAAGCAAGAATTGCAGAAAGCAACTTTTTGTAATTTTTTCTACATCAATCAGAGAATGAAAGTTGGTACACATCAAAATAAATCTATCCAATGGAGTCTGAAGACAAATTTGACTTCTAGAAATATTTTATGTTACCATCTTAATGGTAGGGGCTAAACTTTTTAAAAAAATGATACAAGGCAGGAAACTCACTTCTCCTCAGTCACTTGGTAGTTCGTTTCTCTTATATCTAAATCATTAGTGTTTTTTAATCCATGTCCTCGCTAGTATCAAGCAGCCTCATTAGCTCTTGCCAGATCTTTGCCATTGTGACTAATGGGTCTCCCATCTCCAGCCTTGCCTGTCTAAACTAAGGACACTGCTGCCAGTGCTCTTTCTGTAAGTGAATTACTTATTGAATTGCCTTCTTGTTTACAGTCCTTGAATAATTCTCAACCCCACCAGGATAAAGCTGTACATCTATGCACAGCAGGAAAAAGGCACACAGTTCCTTGAGATCAGAAGTTACTTATAAAAACAGAACTAGCTCAAGGTCATGGTAAAGGGTTCCTGCATAAAAAAGATGCCCATAAAGAACTCCAACAGAAAGGTGGGCACCTGGCAGATTAGGACTTAGACTTGGGGATCATGCCCAGCCAGAGGAGAGGCACTGTGCAGGCCAAGGAAACAGAGGTGGGGCTGCCAGCTGGAAGAGGCACCCCAGGAGAAGCCCTCAGCTTTGGAGATCTGCCTCACTCAGGGGTTGCTCCCAATCCACCTTTCCAAGTGGCACCCGTCCAGGAGACAAACGATTTCCCATTCGCAGTGTGTAGCTGTGTAACTAGGTGATTTTTTTTCTTCATGTAAAGTCTTCCAGACTGCAATCCCACTGCCCCTTAGATTTTAGTCAGCAGAATAAGATTTGCCTTTGCCCAGATTGAATGTGTTTGTGTGACCTTGTCTGGGGGAAGAGAAGGAGTTAGCCATTCTTCTCTGCTTTCTTGTGCACTTGGCAGCCACTCCCAACAGCCATGCCTAGATGTGGTGTGCACTGCAACCATAGCCTCCAGGCTCCTCTTAAGGAGCCAGGAGACAATTACAAGCAGACACTACCTGACATGACACAGGTATCTTTCCATTTCCTCTCTTAAAGATATTTAGTTGTCAAGTCAGAAATGTGAAAACCAGAAAAGAAAAGACTATGCAAAATGTCAAATGCAAAATACCCTCTCATTTGTACATTCATTGCTCCTACATCAGATCATTTTCAATGCAATCCTTCACTCTAATGTAGCATTTTTGCAAGGATTTAAAGAATGCTTGATGGAGGGGAGGTAATTAAGAACCTTAGTGTGATTATTAGTCTCTGGTTGTCAATCGACATGATTTAAAATCACCGTGGAAACAAATCTCTAGTCCTGTCTTGAGGGATTTTCTAGATTAGATTAGTTGAGGTGGGAGGATCCACCTTAACTGTAGGTAGCACCTTTCCCCGGGCTGGATTCCTGGACTTCGTGGAAAGGAGAAAGCTAGCTAGGCTTTCTGGATTCATCTCTCTCTACTTCCTGCCTGCAATGTTTTCCCACCAGGATGCACTGCAGCCTCTGGGGTCATAAACTGAAATAACTCTTTCCTGCTCTAAGCGCTTTCTGTTTGAGTATTATTTCTCAATAACAAGCACGTTAAGTGATACATGTGATTAACAAAGTATTGTCTGAGAGGCAATTCATGAGCTTAGAACTAATCTAAAAGTTCTTTATATGCACACAAGGAAGGTCTGCTGCTTTAATTTTGATCCACGAAAGGATACACAGTGATTTAGTTTAGTATTAAAACAAAAAATTAGTGTACTTCTAGAATTTACTGATGATATCACAGAACCTAAGAGGCTCACATCAGAGACAGATGGTTACTATATCCAATGTTTGAAGGAGAACAGCATATTTTGTGCAAAAGGGAACTCAAATCTGGTTGGTCTTGGTTGTCAATTCTTTTTTTTTTTTTGGTGTTTTTTTTGTCAATTCTTAATTTGAAATTGACAAATGATAAATGATAAGCAGATAGCACCTGTCATCTACATCATTATTAATGATTCAACCCTGTAGGACATAATAGATTTTTTAAACCAATAGTTTACCTTCAGATTTAGGACTTTACTGCAGAATAAATACCAGCCATCTCTTAGCTCCTGTGTTCTTGTGTCTACATAACATCCTGAATCTGTCTTGCAGCAAACAACACTTCACTCCTTATTGAATCTTGCCATTGAGTTTATGTTCTCATAGCCTCTGTACTATTTCAACAACTTGCTTAACGTTATCAAGTTAAATGAAGGAATACTGGACAAAACGCCTTTATACTATTTTAGCATTTTAATACAAAATCAAATGTCTAAATTCATTCAAAATAGAACATGTTGATAGTAATGTTTTCTTCATTTTTTTTCACCCGCAAGTCTAATATACCCGACTTTCCATCCATGCTAAATGCTTTCTGCCTTTCTCCTCTTCTATTGGGCTTGCTCCTCCTAAGTGAAGCTTTGTTTGCTTTGACTCATGTCTCCCTTTATCTTGTGAACCATCCCCACCCTCAGCCTTGGGAAAGCACTATTCTCTACTCCCTAGTCGACTCAAATGGTTTCAAGTCTTTTCACTTCTCCACATTGTCTTCTTTTGGTTATGTTACCCACTGTCCAGATTCTTAATTCCATGTGTCAAAGATATAAGTTTATGTCTCCCATGACAGTCAATTTTACATATTCAACTGCTACTGGCATTCTCCAATGAACATCTTAAATGAAGTAAGTCAAAATCAAAATTACTGAATTCCCAGCCCCTGCCTCCTCCCCAAATATTCTATTGTGTATTTTCATTTCGTATGAGGTCTCCCTTGATGCAAACAAAGTCTTTAAGGTGTTTTCATTTTTAGAAGAAATCTCATGAAATGTTTTAAAATATGATAGATTAATGAAAAATCTTTTTCATGTGTGTATGTACGTGTTGTTTATGATGTTAGTATATGGGTGTGAGCACATGTGTGGAGGTCTGAGGACAACCTCAAGTGTTTCTCCTCTTCTTCCACCTTCTTTGAGACAGGGCTTTGCCACTGATGTGCCCTCTAGCTGGCCAGAAAGATTATCCATTCTCTTGGCTCTGCTTCCAATGCCGTTGGAGTGCTGGGATCACAGGTGCATGCTCCACTTTGCATTTGGCCTTACATGGGTGCCAGGAAAATTGACTTGGGCCAGCAGCTTCAAAGTGAGTGTCTTTAACTGCTGAGATACCTCCCCAGCCTGATTAATGAACAATCTTTGATAACAGGTGAGTATCTTACAGCCTTAAAAGGATCATATTCTTTTTTCATATAGGGGAAATATATATGATAATGATTTCAGTGTCATTAGCACTACTGCTCATCTTATATGTGCTTGTTTTGTTTTCAGTGCTGGGGATCAAATCCATTTACATTACTTTTGCCTCAACTTCAGAGTGAAAGTCCCCCTGATAAATCTTCTAGAAGGTTCTATGTTCTGAGGTTAGGAGAGATGAGACAGGCTGCCAGGCTTGTAATCTGCACTTTTGACACTTCTTAGCTCTATGACTTTAGGCAAATTACTTGCTCTTTATCACAGTTTCCATATTTATGAAATAGGAAATATAGCAAAGCACTTTATAGAACTGTAGATTAAGGAGTTAGCACATAAGTAGAGTCCAAGAAACAGTTCTTGGTCTATTTGACTTAATCAATCTTTGCTATCATTCAATATTGTAAAGCTTCATTTCAAAAATTCTTTTGTCTTAAGGAAGAAATGTGTAACTATATTTGTTCATGGACTACTTATTAATTTTAATTACTGCTTATTAAAGAATTATAGCACATCACCTCCCACCCCGTAGTTTCTCCCACTCCTCCATCTTCCTTTGTTGTTAAGTGAATTACTCTAATAGTGTGCTTTGATTCCTTGCTTATTATTTCTGGTTTGGCTATTAGAAATCTTTGCTTTGTGGAACCAAAAAGCTACAAAGAACAAATTTTGATTGTTAACAAGTTATTTTATTTTGATAACAACTTAACATGATCAGAAAGATAAAAAAACAAACAAAATAAGAGCAAATTCTACTTGTAATAGAAGTCGAACAGACTGGGGCCACGTGCCTTCCCCCTAGCTATAGTTATTCCAGAAGCTCTACCTATAGGCAGCTCAGGCATGAGGGACCTTGAGATCTGCCTAGTGTTGAGTCTTACCAGGACAGCACTAAGTTCCAGGGCTGAGTCTTATGCTTACTATCTTGTCCTACCCTGATGAATGGGGTCTTATTACACTCCAAGACGTCCAGTGTTGGGGTAGTGTTGGTGAAGGCAGGTCATCTTTGACCACCTGGGCTGACACTAGCTACTGGCTCTTGAGTGTCACAGCTGCAAGGAAATTCAATTTAAGAGTGTGTGGAAGCCCGTGTCACAACCGGAGGTGACGTATGCTGTAACATAAGGTTTGCCCCACTGGGACACAGATCTCTTGCCTGGTATAAGGGCAGTTCTAGAGCTTTGAGCTTTGCTCAAAATTGGAAACTTTTCTCTGGTCTCCAATGCTGGAGCTCAACTGGGTCGTACCTGCATTTCTTAGTCTCAAGGTCTGCACAATCTCTGGAAAGGGCGAGTGTGCCTGAGGCTCACTCCAAAGTTGTAAATGGTAAGGTGACTCTGTTCCCCTGGGACCCACATCTCTGCCCAATGCCAGGCCTGTCTGGATGCGTTGTCTATGAGTTCTTCCCTAAACTTTCCCAGCCGGATTCCAGGGCCAGTACTGAGTTTGGAGACAGAGTTCTGTGCTAGGCTTCAGTAGGGTAGCCTGGCTTCCCCTTCTGCAACACTACCACCTCAGGGCAGCTGTGGTGGAGCCCTCAGCCATATGCCTAATAAAGGGTAGCAGTTGACAGGGATTTCCTAAGCCCCTGGTCCTGGATTTCATTGTAAAGCCTGGACTTAATTCTCTCTCCCTCCCCAAGGAGGAGGCATGTCTCTCCAAACTGGGCTGCTTGGGATATGGGAGGACAGATGTGGGAACTCTTGCCTTCCTGCCTTCTTCCAGAGTTTTTATTTATTTAAAATTTATTTATTTATTTGCAAGCAGAGAGAGATAGAAAGAAGACAGACAGAAAGAGAATGGGTGCACCAGAGCCTCCAGCAACTGCAAAGAAATTCTGGGTACATGTGCCACTTTGTTCATCTGGTTTTACATGGACACTGGGGAATTGAACTTGGGTCATTAGGCTTTGCAGGCAAGCACCTTAACCACTGAGCAGTCTCTCCAGCCCGAAGTTTTTGTTTTGTCACACTAAAATCAGACATTATGTTCTCTCACTAGATTTCCTTAGCTCTTGTGGAGACAGTATTGGGCATAAATAGATTTTCTATCAGGATGATGAGAGAATAGTGTTTTGGCCACCATCTTGCTCTGCCTCTATTAACCCACCCTTATAATTTCATACCTTTGGGGCTTTTCCCTACTCTCAGTAGAAATGCTGGCTGTTCAATGACAAATATAAGATGAGATCCAAAGAAGCAGCCTACCTGTTAGTTAGCATCCCAGGTAAATGTGTTAATGATTGAATCTACTTAGAGAAAGAAGTGTGTGGGGGTGTTCTAAGTAAGATCATAAGACAAATCAGGAGAGAGATATATTTCATGAGGTCTGTACCTGGAATGGACTTGCAATTTTGATTTTGTAGTTGCTAGCATATGAAGAAAACAGAAAATCTGTTGCATTAGAATTTTAGTGGCTCCTGCGGAGAAGAAAAAAAAATCTAGTAACTCAAGATAGGAGCTGCTATGACTGGGTAGGTCCTACTGTACACATTCCTCTTCATAAGGAAGGAAACTGAGGTAAAGAAGGTAAGAAATTTACTCAGTACCATGCCATCCAATTAATGGGATCAGAAGCCATGCTTTCCAGTACGTTTCTGTATGCTAAAGTGCACAGACGCTTCTATTCTTTCTCTTGTCTAGCTCTTAACCAGTGCTGCGTTCTCCTGTGGCCAAGCACACAGGGACTTCAGCTTTACCTCTACTTAAGGCTGTGACAAGGAGAGAAAGAAATCTAAATACAAGATCATCTTAAACACCTCGCTAGCGATCCCCTCAGCTCTCTCTGGATAGACAGACCACAGAAAAACTATTCCAAGAATAAGTATCTTATATACTTGGACATCTTTTGTCTTCATATTTCTTGTCATTCATTCCTCCCTTTTCCCTGTCTCCACAGCCAGTCATCCGATCCTGTTGACTCTCTTCCCACATCTTCACTAAATCTATAGCTTTCTTTATGCCTTCATCACCCTCTCATAGTAGCATCTCTTACCCAGATCACTGTGATAATCTCCTAACTGGCCTCCTGAATAAGCACAAAAGGTTAACCTTCTGAAATTTTCTTTATTAGTAATTCCTTTTAAAACTCCATGGAAGGCTATTTTTTAAGTGTGGCATTCTTAAAAAAAACAGCAACATACCAACACTTTGCAACTTAAATAATTTTAGTTATGTTAAAGTGTTCGCCTAATGTGATAGTGCAATCAATATTAAGTTTAAGATAACAGTTTTGTCCTAAGTAACATTCTATTTAATGGCTTGCAAATATACTTCTGAAATAATCATTTTAACCAAAAAGAAACAATATTTGCTGGAACAAAACAGTACTCAGTACTTGTGATTTTAAAATAAAGAAAAAAAGAAATGGATTTTTAATATTGTGGGGTTGTTTACTTTTACTGTTAGAAAATCACCCTAATTTTTTTGTAGTGCTTGGGATACAACTCAGGGTCTATGCATGCCAGGCAGATAGTCTACAACTAGGCTATACTCCAGCCCACACCACGGTAATTCTAAAAAAATATTTTATTGTAAATTTGGCCTATTCTACAAACCATTTTACTCAGTTTAACATTACGACTGACATTGGGTATCATCTTTTACCCCTGGTTCTACTTTCATAGCAGTGTCCCTACTACAGGTTAGGAAAGTAGAGAAGTAACTTTCTGCTTTGGTTGTGGAAGCCACATCACGATGATGACAATCATAAGCAGTCACTTAATCAACGAATCAAACAACTATGAAAATTATCTGTAATGCTAAGGCTGTGTGTGAATTTAAAAGCCTTCCTTGTTCAGTTCCATTTCTTTTCATTTCATCTGTCATTCAGGAAAAACGAGGAAAAAGAGTCCAAGAAGAGCCCTTCTCACCAAATAGGTAAAGCATCACTTACTGCTGACATTTACCCACAGCATGTGTTAGTGAGGGTTCATCCGCACAGCTCTTTCTGCTGGGCTCACTGTCTCACACAATTCAGGCCTTTGCTCAGTGCTTCCACTCTTGGAGGTAGTACTTGTACACCTTTAATAAACTGCTATCCCTATCACATATTGATCCCTGATTTATTTTTTCATCACCTCTGAATGTCAACTCCATAAGAGCAAAGGTCTTCTGCTCTTACTGAAGGAGAGCCCAATAAACACTTATTGAATGAAGCAAACCTTTCTAGACTCAGTTCACATTTTGAAGAGAGTCTATGGAAATACACTAATAAATAGCACTGTTGTATTATTACTATTAATGGCTCTTGTCTAGTCCCTTTATCTGCAAGACAGAGAGATGTGAAGAGTAGCCTCTGTCCATCAGCAGGGTCACTGACACTTCTCTGCAGAGCCAGAAAGGCAGCACAGTCACGTCTCCTAGGCTGACAGAGGACGACTGAGGTCACAGCAGCACATGGATCTGCCAATGGGACATCTCTAGCCCTACTTTAATATCTTTCTCTGATAATAAAGTTCAACCACAATTTGTAAAATAAACCGATGGTAACTACTTTCATATTACTTGTGGGGGCTGTCTCAACTAAAACAGATAACAGAGTCATCATGTTTTGTGACAAGTTTCATTCTTGGCTAACTCATGGTTCATTCTTTACAACTAGTTCTAGGACTCTGGAACAGTGGGAAGGCATCTTCATAATTGCAAAGATGAGCCTGTATTTTACAAATGAGTTGCCAGGGCCACAGACAGGGTTCGTGTGGCAGAGACTCCTAAACTGGTATTTATCCTTCTCCCTCATTTTTACCAACAGCAAAATTTGTCTGTTAATAAATACCACAAATAAATTCTCATGTTGAATGCCACAAAAATTCACGGCTCCAAATACTTGTTTATAAGAAGTATTATTTTCCATTAATAATTCTTACTTGTTAGGAATCAGAACACTAAAGGAATGGTCCCTACAGGCAAAAATAATAAATGATCAAGTAAACGAAAAGCTTCAAACTTGGAACTTGAGAGATTGACATGACTTGCATAAGGGAATGAATGAAGTTTCAGGTTCCAGACAGCCCCTCACAGAGCATCTTCCATGGCCCTGGGAGAAATCTAGCAGAGTGTTTGCGCAGCCATGTTTTAAAATCCTTACAGTCTTGACTAATCAATCGCCCATCATTTGGTCTCTTGTGGCAGGTGTCTTCTTTGAGAACTCAGGCAAGGAAGGAAAGGTTGACTTGGAGCTGTATTTATTTTGGGTTGCTGTGACATAGTCGTGTAGCTCACATCTATTTTAGAGTACAGTTGTTCTCAGCATGAAAAGAGCTCCCAGGAAGTCCTACCACCCACTCTGCTGACGCACCCAGCTTCGTGACTCAAAGACAATGATGACACACTGTTGAATAAGTGACGTCAATTCAAGGAGTGCTTAAGATTAGTCACTGCACAAAGTTAAAAATGCCCTGAAATCTAAAAGAGATTTTTCTAAATGAATAATGATCCTAGAATTCTAAGTGATATTATTAATGAGTTGGACTAGGAAAATATTAAATATGATAAAAATAAATATCCCAAGCTGAAGGAAAAATTACCTTTCTGTTTGCTCTATAGAAAATATAAAATTGTTTTTATATTAAAAAGTTTGAGTATGCAGTCAACAGTGTAAGGTAAAATAGTATAGTGTAGGGTACTTCAGGAAGTTAACATAGATGTTTTATTTCTTGATTTCATGATGCCTTGAAAAAATTTGTAAATTTGATTGTTTTTATAATTCTTAATAAGTACTCATCTTTGTACTTGGTTTTGATCATGTGACTTTGTTTCTCCCTTAGAGAAGTTCTAGCTACACCCTTCCAAACTGTAAACTTCAAAGGTATACCTGACCTGCAAAGCCCATTTCCTCTCTTGTGCAGAGCAAGTACAGTATGTCTATTCCTTCGTTTCATGCATTTCTGAAACCCCAAGTCTAAGAACATAGCAGTCCATGTGTCAAACTTCCTCTTCTACTTTGCTTAGCATGGCAAATCAAGTGATAAGTATATTTTAGTAAGACAGCCATAACGTGAGGATGAGCATGTGTATGGCTATATTCGGTCTGCAATGCACAGACACTTTAAATCAGGCTGCACATAGTAAATACACATAATCTTATATGTCAATCTAAAATAGATGTGAAAAATTTATTGAAGAATAAAAAAGACTACAGTTTTTGAAATTCTTTTTTTCTATTACTAAAGATAGTTTTAGCTGAATTAAAATATTTTGACAAGGAAATGAATCCCATTACCAGTGGATTAGAATTAATGAAATTACTTTTAAGTATTTACATGAGAAACATCTCACATATGGAGTTGAATCTGAATGAAAACTAGCTAATCATGGGCCCCAGAGGTTGAGCAAAAGCTGGAGAGGACTTGAACTCCCAGGACTTGCTCCTTGGAGAGCTTCTGTGCTGTGCTGGCTGGGGCGTCCTAAAGAGCTGCCAGCTTTACAATCTCAGTAATACACAGGTGCATGGCAAGTAGCCATGACTTCCTAACCAAGGGAAGTCCAGCTTCAGCACATATAAATGTGCTCACTTGGTGCAATAGCTGATTTGCCATACTATACACCTATAGAGGAGACTGCAAGTACTTCCACAATTCATGAATAAACTTCTTCCTTTCTTCCAATTCCTCTTAAGTAGTTGATATAAAATAAGCGACTTAAAGAATATCTTGATTTGGCATAAAATTATGTCCATTTACAAACAGAAATATTAGTATTTTAATTTACTCCATTTTTTGAATAGCAACCATACAGGCTCGTAACCCTGTGAGGTAAGATGAACAAGTTTACAGATTTCAGAACAGCAAAAAGGTACATGGTGCATATACACAACACCAGGCAATGTCCCCAGCAAAGTCTAGGGCAATACTCACTAAATAAAGATATTCATATTTTTGAAATTAAATGCTGAATATTTAAGTAGTGGGAATAAAGACTATAAATAGCCTTAAATAATTTCAAACCAGGTCTTGCTGGCAAACAAATTCAGGTCATGTGAGATTTTGTCAATATACATATATGTATAAATACATATTTATACTTTACATATACACACATACACATACACACACACACTTTCTCTCTCTCTCACACACACACACCTGGCTTATGCTTTTTATGTGTGTGTCATAATGTGGAATTATAGATTAGGGGTTGTGAGCTTGAATCTCCAACAGCTCCCTCGATTTCCTTTTACTTTTCTAGTAGAAGAATAAATCAATTGGCATTTAATCTCTCAAGGCATGGGTAGCTTTTTTTTAAATTTAGTTATGCCCCTTTTCACTAATCCCAGGACTTTCCAAAGTAAATCAGAACACAGTACAATAGAAGGAGCTATTGTCCTCTTGGGCACTGGTGGTTGCTGGGAGCAGCCTCTTTCCCCAAAGTTCTGCCTTAAAAACAATCTGCCTTTTAAAATGCAGCACAGAGCCACAGGAGGAGGAGAGGTCTGGTCTCCTAGAATTGATAGATGGGGAAGAGCACTGCCAGAAATCATGCCTCAAGATAGCGGAGCAGGGCCCATAAATCCTGCAGGCTCAAGGAGTGTCTGGACAGAGCCCCAAGGAGGGCTCTTGGGGTACACATGGCACCGCCGCCATTACTCACACCTCAGACCTCAGAGACGAGCAGGCTCTAGGAGCTGCATGTAAACAGCAGCGTTTGATATAAACATATCATAAAGTGATGGAATGGATGCAGGCTGGCTGCTTAGAGCTCCCGGTTATGACTGGAGCAAATCTTAGCAAGATCAACATACCCTTTCATCTTTTCAAGATAGATAAATGGAGGCCAGGACCATGAACTCAAGGTTGCAATGATTGGAAAGAAGAGATGAATAGGGAACATTAGGGAAAGCTTTAAAAAAAAACCCAGACAGTGCTATTCCCAGGAGGGTGTACCTGTGACTCTAAGCTATGGCATTCAAGAAAGAGACTTGCCTCATTCTGTAGTGAAATGTGCAAAATCTGATGAGCTACATGAAACGACTGATATAAGCAGTTCTGGTAAACACTTAGGTTTTATTTTATCTGATTGGTGTTTGAAGGCAGTACGCTTCACTGGGGGAGAAAATACTGTCGTTGTACCCCTAAAGCATCAACGAGCACATCAGCTATGTCACAATTCATCTTCTTAAGAAGTCTTCCTCAATCAAGGCAATTAATATCCACATGATCAATATGTTGGTAGTTCTACAAATGTCTGTTTAAGTATTTTGGTGTGGGCAGCTTAACATACTTATCCTTCCTGTATCAATAAGCATGTAGGACAATGATTATATTAGATATTTTTTGAAATTTACTTTATTTCCATAGATTTTTATTTACTCAGTCTATCAGAAACATTCTGAGAGCATTCGTTCACTTGGCCTATGGACTCAAAGTGTCCTACATGAGTAGAGGAAAATATTGATAACATGATGTTTAGAAGTACAGACATACAAGCAGTTCCTAAAATGACTTCCAGTGTTCAGTAGAGCATGCTGTGATGGTGTCCGAGATGGTATGTTGTGTCGTAGTTGTTTTACTTACTCTCCTACCACACAAAATCTACACTCAAATCTATGCATGTTAATGTTTCATATGACATATCTATCAATTTTTCATTGATTTATAAATTGTATACAAATGTAATGAGCTTTTTTCTCTAGTAGTTACCTAGCTTCTTGTCTAATACTATTAAAAACCAGTTGTTTTTGTTATTCTGTTCTCTCTCTCTCTCTCTCTCTCTCTCTCTCTCTCTCTCTGTGTGTGTGTGTGTGTGTGTGTGTATGTGGAGGTCAGGGGACAGCCTCAGGGTGTCAGTCCTCACCCTCCAAAATGAGACTGCTGGTCTGCAAGCTTTAGACTCTCTCGACTCAACTCGGCCTCCCTTTGCTGTAGGTGTGTTGAGATCACAGTGGTGTGTTCTACTTGCATCCAGTACTGGGGATCAGAACATTGGTCATCAGGCTACTGCAGCCAGTACTTTTAACCACTAAACCATCTCCCCAGGCCCTTGTTTTAATTAATTTTATGATCTTTCTATACAATGATTACCTACAGAATACTGTGGAACGTGAAGTTCAAGGCAAGGGGGAGAAATCTACCGGGAAAGATCAGGCTTATGTCTTAGGTGGGTTATTTTACCCAGTCTCAGATCATAGGTAAAATAAATGCATGAAGAAGAGCTACAGAAGGCGAGATGCTCTTGGCTGAGCCAACAGTCTCCCTAGCTCCTGGTAGGCATGCCCTTAGCTGTTGCCCATGTTTGATGGTACCATACATCCTTACATACAGGGCGGCTTCTTGGATCATAAAATGCTGCCTGCATAGATAACCGACTGTCCATGCCTTGTTGAAATTCAGGGACTGTGGCCAAAGGGACAGCCATTTGATTCATGAGTAAAGAGCTAGGTAAGGAAAAAAAATGCTTACTGTATCATATAATGCTTTGTGGCAGCCCAGGCAGAAAGTGTCCTGGGGCTTCTCAGTCCCAGATGACATGGATGGGACTGAAAGGAGCCCACAGATATTAGCTTTAATTAAGAATAGCTTCATTCTACACAAGAGTAAATGCCTGAATTACTCTTTGATCTGTCAAGAGAAATTCTATTTTGGTAAACTAGGATGATCAAAGTAGTGATAAACTATCATCTAATTAATAAAAATGTCTATTTAGAGAAATGAGTATGTCCAAAATGTTTGGTCAGTGCAAATTATCAAACAATTATTTAAATACGGAAATCTAGAGTTTATGTCTGCATCTCTGTTTTGCTCTAAGAAAATATACCTGGGGGAATTTAGCACACTTATAACTGAGGAAACATTATAATGCTATAAGATGTATGATTACATGGGAAACAATTCCAACATAATAATCTGTTAAAACTTATGTTAAAGGCTGGGGAGATTGCTCAGTGGTTAAGACACTTGCCTCTAGTGCCTAAGGCCCCGGGTTCAATTCCCCAGGACCACATAAGCCAGACCCACAAGGTGGTGGCCCTGGTTCTCTCTCTCTCTCTCTCTCTCTCTCTCTCTCTCTCTCTCTCTCTCTTTCTCTCTCTCCCTCTCTCTCAATCTTTCTCTCTGCTTGAAAATGAATGAATAAAATATTTTTAAAAATATTTATAAATAATAAAAAACCCTTATGTTAAGAATTCAAAGAAGTAAAATAGATGAGCAAATCCGTAAGAGTCCTCGAATATTCTGTTCAGGTATTAAATACATGCATTCCTTAAATTTGAAAGACCTTATTCATAAAAATGTAGCCACAGACAAGTTTTAAAAGCTCCTGTCATCCACATTCTGTTTTATATTTGTCTGTTTTTAGATTAAGTCTACTATAGAGAAATAATTTCCATTTCAACTGACTTTGTTAGTGAACAGGCTATTGGATTTACAAACCCTTCTTTCTTCAGAAACGTGACACTCTGTGATTTATTATATTTAATATTTTGTCCTTTAGGTACATCCCTGGCTGAAATTCCCAAACCTCATTAGGAGATCTCTTCCAGTTTATGGCAGGTGTACAATGACCACAGGATATGAAATGAACAGCTGTCTGTCTACCCTTTTGTTCCTTTCTCCTTTCCAATCGTATCTCATTCCTCACTTCCAAAATATTTGTATTTCTTCATTGTCACAGGCACACTCAACTCTCCTGTAATTTGTGGATGGTTATGCCATCTCCCAATAACTTCTAAGTGCTTTCTTGTAGTTTTCTTGTAAGCCCACAGCAGAGAACTTTGGCCAGAGCCTATGTTGTAGCAAACACATGGATGACAAATAGGAAATGTGTCAACTTGCCCGGTTCTCTGCCAGGCAGGCCTCCTTTTCCTTGGTCCATATAACCTACACCTGAGTACTCATGGGCTTGGCCCTTTCTCTAGAAAGACCAATCCTCACCTTGGGCAGCATGTGTATGTTCCTCCTCTGGCCTGATCAAGCTTGCCTGGCTCTGACTTTTGTCCCTAGCTCTTAGAATGGTCCTGCGGGATGACATCCCCTACCCTTCACTGTAATACTGACCCTCTGAGATGATACCATGTCTCCCTCCCGAGTGATGAAGCACCACCTCTAGACTTCCCCTTCTCCTGGACTTTTCATAGTAATCAGATGGACTTCCACTCTCCTTGGTGCCTTACAGCCCTTAACTGATCTTCACTGCCTTACTTGGTTTCTTATCACACACACAATCCCTTCTCATTTATTTGACAATAACCTTCATTAAAAATGTTATTTTATTGTCAACTGACTTAATAACTATACATATTTAAGAGGTACAATGTAATGCTTGATACATATATTTGATACATACATACATACATACATACATACATACATACATACATACATACATATCTTAAAGACCGGAGCATATCCTAGGTTTTATTTTCCCCACAAAAGAATCTTTGATCAAGTGTCCTTGATTAATTAATAAGAAACTGGAACTTGCGAGCCCACTTTAAGTTTTAATATTATCTATGGATTTCATTCAGCATACTCCTCTGCCTCAGAAGTCAGGAATGGGTGAAGTGTTGAGCATCACTGTGGAAAAGAGCTCAGTTCCTTTCTTTATTATTTAATTCAACTCAGTTCATCTTTATCTAGTTCTGGATGTGAGCAAAATTCTGCCCTACATACAAAGAGAGATATATATTCCTTAGCCTTGAGGAGTATCTAATCTATAAAGGGTAAAAGCAGATGTGCAAAAATGGCTATGTATAAATCAAAGCAGAGTGAAGTAGGCAATAAAAAGGAATTCAGAAGAAGTGAAGGCTCAGAGACATCAGGCTGGGCGATGGAATGAGTTTTCACAGAGGAGAGGTGCTTGAGAGAACGCTTGGATTATACTGATGATCAATTTCTTCCCAGCCAGTGACTCACAGTTGTTTCTCCTCTACTAGAATAACCCTGACAAACACTAGCTGAATGCATTTATGAATGAATGTTGATGTTTATTATTAAAGATCTTTGGGTAAGAGACAAATTGAGTATTTAAAGAGAAAGAAGAGAATTTCTATTGTTGAACAATATATTTCAATTTACGTGAAGTTAATCTTTTATTTAGTTATTAGTTCTACAAATTAATCTCAAAAATCTCCCCAGCACCTTATGCTTAACACAATTTTGCAGTAGAGATTTTAAGTGATAAAATAGTCCCTTTTATTTATTTATTTTTTGGTTTTTCAAGGTAGGGTTTCACTCTAGCCCAGGCTGACCTGGAATTCGCTATGTAGTCTTAGGGTGGCCTTGAACTCATGGTGATCCTCCTACCTCTGCCTCCCGAGTGCTGGGATTAAAGGCATGTGCCACCATGCCCGGCTAATAGTCCCTTTTATCAATGAAAATAGATCTTAATTCTTTGGAGTTAAACAGATTTAAAATGTATAACTGAATTTCTAAATGAACTATATATACATGTCACTTAAACTCATCTCTGGAAATATATACATCACTAAAAGGAATAGGTCAACTCTGGAATGAAGAAGCAGAATATCCTAAATCAAATTCAGCCTCACATATTTATTTAGTAAATTTACATAACATAGAAACATTCCATATATAAATCATGGAATTTGTTAGTATAGGCCTTTAAAGAATCTGAAAATAAAGTCATAAATTCAATTTTAATATAGTGTATATCTGAGAATCTTAAATAAAACCTGTATCTAACTTCATAAAATATAGGCATTAAATGAATTTTCCCATTAATAAAATTTTCTACATTTCCATTTTCAGTTTGCTGTGTAGATTTTCATGTTTCAGAGGAGGCTTTACTATTTCATAAGAAATTCC
Source organism: Zapus hudsonius (assembly GCA_004024765.1). Classification (NCBI taxonomy): domain Eukaryota; kingdom Metazoa; phylum Chordata; class Mammalia; order Rodentia; family Dipodidae; genus Zapus; species Zapus hudsonius. The sequence goes on from PVHP010000654.1 coordinate 77,887, forward strand.
TCAAGATCTAACTATGGAAAACTAATGAGACTCCAATTTGAAATACACTATATAATTTCAGTAATTTCATGGAAGAAATAAGCAATAATTCATACTGAGGTATAGAGGGCTCAATTTCTCCTCCTCCTGAATTACCTGCTATAAGAGAATTGAGAATGTTTCTCTACTGAATGAGTTCTGAGTAATTAAGGCATTTACGTATTAGGCTCAAGAGGAAAGCAAACTGTTTCTCTTATGCTACATGAAATACATGTACCTATGGCCTTTTAGTTTTTATTTTAAAAACTAATGCCATTTCTCTTTTTTTCCCACAACAATCTACAGCCAATATAGATTCATTCTATTTCCTCTGACTGCCTGGGACCATTCCTAGCTCAGGAAGGCATTCCTGTTTCCCTCTATCATGTTGTTTGTGCTCAGTCCATCTTTTTTGGCTTTCTCTGAACTGTTAAGTGAATCTTGTAGTTATCTATCAGTAATATTCTTTGCTAAAATGTCTCCTGGAATTGTAGCATGCTGCAGAACCAATTATGCCCTGGCACCTGAAACCTGTACACACCCCCGTCACTGTTTGCAACAAACTGGTATTTCATAGACAGCTCAGGCTGTGAATACCTCCAGAGCTTTCTATGACCACACTGTTGACTTCTGTAAAAATACTGATTTCTCACTTTTTTGTCTTATCATAATTAAAGTTAACTGAAGAAAATCCTGAGCAAATATTCAGTGTCATTCTGTTAACTGAATGGCAGGCGCAAAGCGCTGCCAGAATTTCCCCTTGGCCCCAGAATCCCACCTGGGAAAAGAGAGTTTAGAGGCATCTGTAAGATAATGGTTTGCAAGGGCATCAGCTCAAATTTTTCTTCCTATCCCAGAGGAAATCTAAAGGAAATGGGTAAATGCCCCTAAGGCTACAACCATAAATTCCACAAGTTGAATCTAATGAATCAAGTGAGGATTGCAGTAAATCGATGATGCCTCGGCCCAGAAATGAATACAAGATCTTTCATTGAAATGAAAAAAAAAAATACAAAGTTCTAAGAATATTTTAGGACACTTTTCAAAATGATTTAGCTATTGGTAACCTGATAAATAACTACTTGCAAAAGTGGGTTTTCAGAATGCTTTAGAAATCATCTAGTTATGATGGTGTGTATATTTATATGTATGCATGCATGTTTATACATACAGATCTGTAGATATATGTAAATATACACACATAATACATAATGTAATATGCATATACACCACACATGTATCTGAAGGAATTGGAAGACCACTACTGCTGGATAGGGCATGATAGGGGTTATTTTAGATATCACTTAGTTATTCAAGAATTTCTATATACATACTTATGAGGTACTTGGGACTCTTGGATCTTATTTGCTAAATAACTGAAAATGTTTATAAGTGCAATTTGAAATTTTTAACATTACTTTTCCACCTGTGGTTATACATGCCTAGTCATTAATATGATTTTTATCTTTGGGGTCAAAAATAATAATGGAATCCACTGAAAAATTCCCTACCTACTATCTGAATGATTGCTCTACACAATGAATATTTAAGATGTTAAATGACTTCTCAAAGAATGACAATAAAACTAGCTTACCATATTTAACTACATTACTAGGTCTGGGGAGTTCCAAACTATACAAAGAAATATAACTGTTGGAGTTTTAAGACATAATTTTTAACGATGTACTCTATGATTTTTTTTACCATTTGTAAAAATTATTTATTTATTTGCACATGTGTGCATGTGTGCCTGTGCACCATAGTCTCTTGCCAGATACATGCACCACTTTTGGTATCTGGCTTTATGTGGGTGCTGGAGGAACGAGTGAGCTGTAGCCCATATAACCCTACCACCCGACAGCAGGCCAAAAGATGAGATCATGGCAAGAGATGAGTCACCACAGTCATATTGTGGAGGATCCATATGGAACCCTGCAGAGAAGGATGGGATGAACAAGGGACCCATAGCCACAGCCATTCAACCAACTCTAGATAAGCCAAATGTGTTTGTGTTTTGCAGGATGCAACGAGAGAGCTGTGGCCCATCTAACCCTACCAACCAACCGTAGGCCAATGGATGAGATCCTGGCAAGAGAGGAGCCACCACAGTCATATCAGGGAGGATCTATAGGGAACCCAGCAGACAATGACAGATGAACAAGGGACCTATAACCACAGTCATTCAATCAACACAGGATAGGCCATTGAGACAGAAACCAAGGATTTTCGACACAAGAACCCCTAAGCTCGCAACATTAAAGCAGCCTTATTACTCACCCACCACGACTCAGGAACTGAGCGGAAGAGGGGGTGGAAAGATTGTGAGAGCCGTGGTGGGGGAGACTGTCCAGAGGCATGGCACCCATCAGTAACAACACACTTGGGCCAGGAAGACCGGGATGAGTACTAAGATATATAGGATCCCTTGCCACAAGGATTAATACAGAGAGCCCACGGAGGAGGATATCCAACTGATCAGGGATGGGGAGGGGGGGAATTGGGGAATTCGGGATAACAACGCATGGTTTGCCCACTAAATAATGTAACTCATTATGGACAATAAATATATATTAAAAATTAAAAAAAAAACATTTGTTCTGGTTAAAGTCCTTGAAGTTACCTGTCATGCTACAATTTAAAATTTTTGCTTTTGTTAGACCAAAACTATAAAAAAGAACTTTTTCATTCTGATTATAAACATATTATATACATAATGTAGAAAAGTAGGATATACTTGCTAATAGATTTTTTTAAGTCATTGACTGAAAACTAATTTTTTGTTCTGCTAACCATTTTATGACTACTGTGTACTTCTGAGTTGTCTGTAACTGATGTAGGTAATTCTATCAAAGAAAGAAGAAAGTAATCCAAACTATATCCAGCCAATTCCACACAATGCTTGCACTGCTGACAAAGTGGTAACTGTATGACTCGAAGAAAACTACTTTGGATATAATCAGTCACAGCAGGTTCCTGGCTGTACAGCACTGATTTACAATTTAGATTATTAGAAGGCTACTGAGGACAAGGACTTTCACTAGTGGTAATCACTGAAGATACAGGTGAAGATGGTGGACATTAGAGAATGCTATCCCAAACATGGCTGCCAGACACCTGCAGGTCTCATGCTACAGAGGGAGATCAACAACCTAGGTCCCATCTAGAAGACAGACTCTTTCCCAAGAACAGTCCCTTTGGAAATTATATATAAAATTAGAATCAAAAGGAATAGATAGATAAACCTGCAAACACGTGATCGAAAAGCATCTTGTTCTACACAACACTTGGAGTAGGAACTTTTAGCTTTCATGTAAAAACCCTTAAAAATATTCCCAGACAGTTGTTGTTTTTAATACTAGCTATGTGAAAATTAAACACACATTAACTACATCAAACATGAAATCTTAATTGTTTTTTAAGGCACCAATAATTATCTCCTTTATTACCAGTTAGTCAGGGTTTAGAAAACTGAATAGGTTCAATCTCAATCTGAGCTACATTAACTAGCATGGTAATTCTGCCATAAAAGAATAACTCAATGCATGAAAAATCCGTGTGTAAATCACTTAAAAATGTTTCAGTTTATCTGTAAAAATTTTAATACTATTTACTCCTGGCAAGGAGTGAGAACAGAGTATAACATTTAAAATATTTAATTTTACTTTTTAAATTACTTTTTAGTTGTCATTTTGTTACTGTGAAATTGACTTAATCTCTAAATTCTAAAGGCATCTGGTATAATAATCCTGATTGTAAAGTATGATTAAAGCAAACATTTCCAAGTTAAATTGCTGTAATTGCTAAAAACAAAACAAAACAAAACAACAACAACAACAAAAAAAACCACAAACACTTACCAATGGAAAATTGGAGGACAGAAGCTGTTGTTGTATTTAGGCCCGTGGTAGTCTAGAAAGAGAAATACACAAAAATAAGACACGGTAGAAAGTGAAGAGAAAGACTGGGAGTTGTGAATGAAGAGGAGAAGGGAGGGTCCATTAACACAAATTATACTTATCTTCATTCATTCTTATCCATATGGCACATATACCCTGTTCCCCTGTGAGGAACAGACGAAGCTAACCTGACCTGGACATCGATAGTAAACTTCTCAAAGTGTTGTTGAAACAGTTTTTAGAGCAATCTTCAAGGTAATCTCAAAGCACTCTCTCTCTCACACACACAGACAGACACACACACACTCTCTCTCTCTCTCACACACACACACACATACGAACACCCCTCTTCACTTATCCCATCACTTCCCACTATTTGATTACAAGTTTGGGACACAAAGGGAATGTCATGAAAGGGCCACCTAACAAAAATCGAGAAGAAATTTAAGCGCAAATGAGTAGAAAGGGTTATTTTAAAGTCAACAGAACTATAACAGCTAGTCATAGGGACCAGAATGGTTATCATGCTTTTAAATAAACAAAAAGACTTGAATTGTGTACTCAAATAATAGAACCCATGAATATTTCTCAATAAAGTGAGTGAGAAAGAGAGCGAGTTACTGGTGAAAAATATTCAGTAAAATTCCTTGAAAAGAAATCTGGATTTTTTTTTTGAACTTTCAAAGCTGTTCAACAACCCATTCTCATAGGTTTCCACTTGGATAATTTGATATTAAAATCCAAAGAGCACAATATCAGTAGAGAAATTTTCTTTTAATTTCACATATATTGAATGCTTTTATGTAACTGAATTACAAATTACAGATTCCCAGATGTATTATGAAATACTTCTGAAAGTGATGGGATTATATAAATTTAAGCCATCATGATCATTGCTACTTTAAGTGCACAGAATATAGTACTTATCTTACTAGAATACTGAATGACTCGGTGTCACCTGTGTGATCAAGATCCATAGTTGTGACCTCTGCTAATGAACAGCAAGATGCAGGAAATACTGCCCTTTTTGAAACTGCCTGGGCTAACTGAGGGTGGCCCTAGGCTCTGATTAATCATTGATTCTACATTTGTTTTCTTCACAGGGGAAGCTGAGGACTAATGTGATAGTTGATTCTTATTTCATTCCCTTTACTAGCATATCAGTAAAACTGTCCACTACAAAAATAGAGGAAAAAAGTAACAGGAAGCACAGCCTATAAAAATCTATTTATCCATATTGGTGATTGGGTATTATACATTATTAATCTTGAGTTCAAATGTAACTATATAAAATTATTAAGCTTTTATAGAAGATATACTGAAAACAAAGGGGCCTCTGGAGGGCTTTTGATAAATAATATAGTGAATAGGAATGTCTCCTGAAGAACTTTTATACCACCAAATCACGATGGGAAGAAATCAAGTAAGTTTCAAATTGTAGAAATAACCCTTAAGAATTCACTGTAGGATGAGCTGCTCACTATTTATTCTTTTCCTAGAAGTTTCTATTGAGTTTGATATTATTTTAGCTCAAACTAATAATTGTTACTAAAACCTCCAAATGCGTGAGAATAATTTCACAAATAATTTCTTTTTATAAGGAAGAGAGTATGACAGGGTAACTCAGGGGTAGAGTGATTGCTTAGTATGTGAGGTCCTGAGTTTGATCTATAGCACTGCAAACATATATATAAATACATATAAAAATACAGGCAAATATAACTCTTTTTAAGTTCTGAATGCTCATTTTCTCTTAGAGGAGTAGGTAAAGGAATATTTTTAATTTTTATTTCACACTAGCAAAATGAATGAAGCTCAGTGTCACCACCTAAAATCGGGAGGCTTCAATGGGTTAATAAAATTTTTGAGGACCCCATAGTACTATAGTCATGAAAACAAAAACTCATGAAATGCAAAGATGATAACAGATATATCTCCAAATGACTCTGACTTTTATGGACATAAAATATTAATTTAACTATATGTTTTAAAAATATAGATGTGACAGGGATCTTTTGACATTGCCCTTTGCTTGTTCGCCTTCTGAAGACAGACCCCCCTCCCACACACACACTCATTGACCCAACTAGTTCCAGTTTTCTCCTTCAGGACCTTCTTAAAAATTTCTTTTCCCAAACTTACCTCAAATTCCAGGAACGAAGAGCCCGTAGGGCAACCATCTCATGACAGGAACCAAAATCACTCCAGAAAGAGATCACCCAGACCACAGCCTGGTCAGGACTGCCAACTACACCTCCAGGTCTTAGTTGTCTCCAGTGAGATAGATCCTGGAGTTATTGCTAGTGACTGAGGGCAGTTCTTGGACCACTAGAAATCTGTCCTTGCCTGTGTTGGTCACACTGAGATTGACTCTTTCCTGTTTGGCCAGTACACGTGTCTTTACTCTTTGGATCCTTCTTGGGCATCGGGGTTGAGTGTGGGGTGGGAGTGGGGGTGGGAGGTGACCTGGCTCCAGTCCTTGGACCCAGCCTTGTGCTTAGGATACAGTAACAGAGATGGCCATTTTGTCAGCTTTAAAAGAGAAAGGCTTAACCTACGATTGTCTCTAGTTCTTTGTTTTACAAGTCCATTAGGAAATGGATTTATGAAAAATGAGAAGGCATGTCTTGCTTAACAAGCAATGTTTAAGGGCTGATAGCTTTCCTTAGTCCTCATGTACAACAGTTTTGAATGGATTCTGTTTTGTAGTACAACACAAACGTTTGAGATTTTAGTAAACATAAATGTTAATTGACAACTGAATTCCTCACTTTTCATTTGCTTGATCTGCTTTCCATGAATACAACTTAGATTCTCTCTCTCTTTCTCTCTCTCTCCATATATATACTCTCATATATATTTGCTTTTGGAACATCAATGCAATATAAAAATTCGTGAAAATTAGAAGTCACTAGTATAAAATGTGGGTGTCACTTCTTTCTAAACTATCTTCATTTATTCTCTTTGGAGCTTAAGAACAAATTCATCTCAGGAAATATTTATGATGGGATACAAAGTTGCATGCCTTGTTCACACTTCAGATGATGGTCATCATCACCACACCACTGTGATTTTGCACTTTGGAGACAGAGTCTCCCTAAGTATCTCAAGCTGGCTTTGAATTTGTTATCCCTCTGACTCTGCCTCCCAAGTGCTGAGACCACAGGAGAATGCCACTCTGCCCAGCTAAGAGGTGTACTTTGAATATTTTCCTTTCTAGTTTAAAGTCTAATATCACATTAACTATATAATACAACTCAAAATCAGCTTGATGGGATTTCAAAACTAATGATAAATTTGGATATAGTGAAGCAATCAGGATTAAGTCCACATGTGATGAAATGAACTAGGTATATCAGCTTTTATGCCATATGAATACAGGTAATGGCATAATATTATTTCATACTTTTATTCCTTATTACCAAGATTTCCAGAATTATTACTGAATGGGGACACCTCCTAAAGTAGGTAACTATTCGAAGCTCAATTAACTATATTAAAACTAATTTTATTTTAAGGTTTATAGATATTATTTCAGTCATGGTACATTATTTCAAATGTTCTAGCAAGTCTATTTTTTGTGAAAGAATTTCACTACCAGAGCTACCTTTGTCTGCAGGAATACTAGAACACCTTGTGAGACTTGAATTATGAACACCTATTATTCTAATTTGCATCCAATTAATTTCTGTTTGTGTTCTAATTTCCACAGAAAAAAACTTCAATTCATCAATGTTCTATAGCTCATATCTTTAATCAATTAAATATATCTATTGCCACGAAAGGGTGTTCATGCAGTATAAAATAAGAACTATGTTGCAAAAATTAATTGGCTTTCACATTTTGAAAACTAAATCTTTTAATTGCTTATGTAGGTTTTTTCTCTTCCACTTTACTGTAGAAGTCAGCTTTGGCAACTTTTAAAGTTAATTATTTTGAAACACAATGTGTGACATAGAGGTGAAAAATACAACCTGTTACTAAAAGCATCATGAAAAGACAGAAGAAAAAGAAAGAGAACAAATATTCAAATATTTAAGCTCAGGTTGAGAAGCAGAAAAGATAAGTACAAAAGATGTTACAGGAAGAACACCCAAGATTCTAGGGAGTCAAACTTACAGCTGAAAGGGACATTCTTAACCGCTGAGCCATCTCTCCAGCCTAGCAACTGCTTTAGGACCCCTCTTCAGAAATGTGAAATACACTCTTCATGTCAGAAAGTAGTACCAAGTAAAAAGCTTCAATAACTACATGCTGATGTCTCATAGTTTTACTGCTTTTAATACAGAATGCTCATTTTTCATTCTATGTGTTTCAGAAACTTATCTTTGTCAAGGAAGGCTAATCAGTCTAAATTAAACGAAAGTAAATGACTCTGGAGTCATTTGGCATATTTTAAAAAGTGTTTTAAACTGGTTTATTCAGTACATTTTTTTTCACTTAAACAAAAACCCTTGGTTGGGGCTGTAGTTCAGTGAGTAAAGTGCTTGCTATAAGCATGAGGACCTGAATTCAGATTCCCTTTAGTCACATGAAAATGCCAGGCTTAGGTAGTATATGCCTGTAATCCCAGCACTGGTGTGGGGGGGGGCAGAGAAAGAAAAACCCTGGGTAATTCTCTTAACTGGCTAGCTAGACTAGCTTAACGGTATGCTCCAAGCTCAGCAAAAGACCTTGCCTCAAAAAATAAAGTGAAGAGTGATTGAGGAAGACCCCAACATTCACCTCTGGCCTCCAGATGCATGAGCACCCACTTTACACATGTGTTCCCACATATATCTAAATACATACACATATGCACACACATCACACATATACACATGTCAAAATATCCATCAAAGTTCCTGCATGGTTAGGAATCAAAGGTTTAAAGTAATGTAATAAAACGTTTTTGATTTGCCAGGAGAAAATGATGACAATTTTAAAAGCAAGGCTTTACATAAGAACTTACATAGTCACAAACTGCTTATACATGACAAATGCACACATATATCTTATATATAATCATATCTATACTTTTAAGTGCCATCTAATCATGGTGATTAATTACACCTACTGAGTTCCATTGATGCTGTCAATTTTATCAATGAATATTTTTATATTCGAAAACACATGAAACCACCCCTTCCAATTTTGAGCTAGTATAATGGGACTCATAATGCAAGTTATATTTTAAATTTTCATCTTAATTCCAAGAGGAAAAGAGAACCTTCTGTTGTTAAAAAAAAAGCTCAGTAAATACTACAATAGAATAATGTGCCAATGGGCATAAACAGCACACACTTACCAGTTCTCGGGGCCCATATGGTTCACAGAAGGTGACAGCATTGCCATGCATAATCACACCGCACTGTTCTCCAATCTCACAGTTGCTGCATTCAACCCTGCAGAAACACACAAGCATTCCCAGTCTGAGAACTAAGTGGCACATGAGGGTTTCTTGCTCAGGTGGGGAAAGATGGAATGGTTACTGTTACTCAGCTCGATCACCAATGCACAGAAAGTATCATTGTTCATTGTATTATGATAAAGTTCAGAAGACAAAACCAGAAAGGACTGAATTTTAATTCTTTTAGCATTTCTGTTTCCGTTTCTTCACCTGTAGAATGAGGGCACCAGTGCTAAGTTGCATACAGTTGTGACAATTAAATGAGCATGTAGAAAACTCGGATAGAGTATAGAGTCAGTTTCATAGCAGACACTTAAAAACAGAGGATGACATTACCAATAATTACAAAGGACAAGCCCCAATAAGCCCAATGCAAAAATGCTTATAAGTATTAAAAGGTAACACCAATTTACTTAATGTACTGAAACATTGCATCTCTAAAGTCAAATGACATTTCACAAATTTTAAATACTATGTTTTATGATCAGTGTCAATGTTTAAGATAACTGCTTCTAATAAATGTATACATTTACACATACTATAGTACAAATAATGGAATCAAATGAATGATATATACATGTTACTAAATATATTCACAAATTTTAATTCAAGCAAACGCTGCATACTATGTTATGTTAACTTTGAAAATAATTTAGGAATCTGCTTAAATTACTGTAAAATGGAGTAGTTAATAAAAAATAAGATCTCAAAATAAATCTTCCTGTTCATCTAGTAGACACTGAAGGTTTGCCTACTTTGGATTTGACTTTGTATATTGTCACGAAAGCTTACAATTCCCTTCATTCTAACATTTCAGCTTACAAGCACTGCACATCTAGCATTTAGAAAAGATAGGTCTGTATTTCCCCTGTCTGATCCTCAAACCACATGAGAGCAATACCTCACGCAGAAAGAACATTTCCAAAGACCTTCACATTTCAGGAACCAAACTATGTGGGAAGGGCATTATGTACCCTTTGCTTGGGAGATCACTGCACTATTCCTTTCTGCTGTCTGCTGATTTCAAAGAGAGGTAGTAACAACTCCCATCAAGTAAGAGGACAGAAGTGTGAAGAGATAATGTAGGCGGTAAGGCCAAGAGGAACAAGCAAACTAAGTACAAACTCAGCAACTGGATGTAAGTACTTCCTATGCTTTACCATATGAAATAAATGGTTACCACTATCCCAACCTTTTCAGCTGCGCTTCTACACAAGAAGATCAGCAATGCCAAGGTGTCTTAAAATTTTTTGGAAGACAAAAAAGAATTTCTGATAAGAAACTTAAAATGTATTGCACAGCATCACAAATCTTAGTAGGAAATTGCAATATTTTCTTCGTTACTGTGAAACAAAATTCTAATTACACATCCTTGACATTAGAAGAGACACAGTAGTAGCTTTGGAAGTGTAACACACCTGATTCATATTCTTCATTTATGACATGTTCAATACCTGTTGAGTAAAGGACTGTAGGACACCTTCATAAATGGAACTATTACTAAAGACTAAAGTCCAAAGAAATTGGAATAGTACCTGACACATAGTAAGCATGTAATGTTAACTATTGCTATTATTAATGTATAATTATTAATATTAATATTATTAATTCTGGATTTATGCCACTTTCATCTGTTGCATTATATATTATAAAAGCTTTTTACTGCTAGTTTTCTAATTCTTTAAGTTTAAAACTGTGATTGAAAGATACCAAGACGTAGCAGAGAAGTTATAGTGAAATTTATCTTCAGCTCTAGAAAAATAATTGGCTTTTTACATTAGTGATAGGTGAGGATTATTTGATCTTTAAGTCATTGTGAAATGGCTTGAGAATTATTTCAACCTTTCAACCTTGACAAAGAAAATTAAGAGAAGAGACTGTTCAAACCTCAAAATGGTTATCTACCTTCAGCTTCCAGAAACACTTAAACAAAAGCATCACTGTTGATATGAAATTTGAGGTAGGGTATTTGAATTGCATAGCAACCATTCTATCATCTATCTATCATCTATCTATATATCATCTGTCTATCTATCTATCTATCATCTGTCTATGTCTATCCATCAATTTATCTAATCTATATCATCTATTGTCTATCATCTATATCAGCAGTCCAAAATTAACCTTATATATGTAATGCTTATCTATGCATATGTATACGTGTGTATTCACAAAGCATGCATCATGGGTGTCCTCTCATGTTTTTGATTGAGCGTGACTCAGGTGGAATCTGGGTATCTGTGTACTGTTTAAAAGAGATGCTTACATAGATGGCCAACACCTTGGGATTGTGGAACTAGTGAAGACAAAAGATGGGGTGTATCTGGAGAATCATTTCTACTTTGTGGAATAACATGGGATTAATAAGACAAACACAAGAGAAAAGCAAACAGTAGAGTTACAGCTCTCTGTGTGGTTCAACAACCTTTCTAGACCTTTCTGTTCATCATTGTGCTTTAAAGCTCCAGAGTTTTAAAATAAAAATTTTAAAAGCATGGTACCCTGTTGAAACTTAAAGATTTATAAGTACTGAGACACCCTTCCCTTGAGTGGGAGGGGTCTAGCTAGAGCTACAACCTAGGGGCTAAAACTGATTGGTCAGGTATGAACCAATCAGCTGTCTCTCTAACTCACCTGAGGGAACACTAATTCCCAAGGACCTTTGTCTTAGCTCTCTCTTCCCCACATGGCAGGCTAGCAGAAGGACCTCTGACTCTCCAGGGACTGTGACCCTCATCACAGCCTGTGGTAAGGGGCTGGATTTCTCTTCCACCTGAATCTTTTCTTCTCATGATCTTTCTTCCCCTTTCTGCTTGTGTAGCTAAACAATATAAGTTCTGTTAAACTCTTCCACGTTTTCCTCCCCATACTGGTGGTTGGAGAACTCTGCAACTCCCCATGTTCCCTTAAATAATAAAGCCTCCCACTATACCTTACTATCTTGTTGTCTATGATTTTAATTCTTTAATTTTGTAGACAAGAACTTGGGTACTCATTAAATTTGGGGGCACATTGGAATTTTTGCTGGGTATTATCTAAATTCTAACCCCCAGCTCACCCTGTTATAGTATGATGTATTACTCCACTGATTGCTACTGGAGGTACAATGGCCTCACTGAGGATTGATGGGACAAATCTGTCAGTTTCCTGCCAAAGTCTGAAAATACCCTTTGCTTGAATTTCTCACAGTCTGACTGGGTTTGCCAACATAATTTATTTTAATTTACCCTGAATGCCCATCCCTCTAGGTGGTTAAATCTAACCCTCTCTTAGCTGCCAGTGGCGTTATTTGTTCATTCATCATATATGAATTCTGTTTTCTGTTTAACAGATTTATGTTAAGGGCTTATAAGCACTGCACTAACCTTTAGTAGTACAATAGCCAATATAACACCATCATTTTCTTGTAGCAGTTTCCGGAAGGAAAGGCAGAGGAGTAATCACATAGCACTAACAGAAGGCTTCCGTGCAGTGATGGCTATTTATTGAGCCCTCTTATGTATCAAATGCCCTTATGTCCATTTAAACTTTTTAACCCTTCTCTCAGAGGAGAGAGGTTGTTGTTTTCATTTTACTAATACAGTGGAGAAACAATTTGCTTAGGGTTACACAGCTGAAACATTGAAGAGTTGCAATTTAGACCAAGTGATTATTAAATGCAATATTCACCACATTGTTCAAGAGTGCATAAAACAATTTTTATGAGAACAGTTGTACACTGTTCCAGAGTGCTTAAAACAAGAAAAAATACTGATTGGAGAAGTAGGGCCTCTGCAAACTGGAAAAGTAGAAGAACATTTCTTGAGAAAGTGACAGAATGGCTCTAAAAAGAAATAGGAGTTACTCCAGAAAGTCAGGTGAATATGTGATGGGCACAGAATATGAAGACATTATGAGCACAAGCTCATCTGATACATCACTGGGTCATTTTGGCTGGAAATGTACTAGTACCTGCAGATAGATAGCAAACTGCAGGGTTAGAAAGTTAAGGGAATCATATAATGTTACCAAGTCATAGGTAGGTATATAACTATAGACAGACAGATAGGTAGGAGCTCTACAATAAAAGACTCAATTAATTTACATAAAATTGTCAAACTCTATTTTTATCCCCATTTAGGAGATGCTAAAACTGAGATTTAGTGATATATTGTCCAAAGTTACACAGATAGTAATTTATAAATCTTATTGTAAAATCTCACTACTCTACGAACAAAGTCTTGCAAATCCAACTTTTAGGAAAATTAGTCATACAGATAATGGATTAGAGGCATAACAGACCGAGAACTAGTGATTTAACCAAAGTAAGAAATATGAAGGGATTGAGAAAACGTTGATTCATTTTAGAGTATCACTGCTTAATAAAAATGTAATGTGAATCACATGCACAAGTTTTCATATTATAACGGCTACATTAAAATTAAAGAAAAAGCACTGGGGATAGAGCTCAGAGGTAGAGCACTTGCCTGGCTAGCTCAAATGCCTGCGTTCAATCCCCAACACTGCAAAACAACAACAAAATCAAGAAGTCCTCTTCCAATGAATGTTACAGATAAATTAATATTAAAACATTTCATTAATATAATATATTCAGATTATATTTTCATGCATAATTAACATAAAATTACCAATATTATCTCTATATTCTTTTTCCATAGTAGTCCTTCAAGCTGTAGGGTATATTTTACATTTATAGTATATCTCCATTTCAAGTACTCAATAATCATATGTGAGTAGAACCTATCATTGGACGGCACAATTACAGGACTTGGAAACTGATGGCTCCCTGGACAAATAGAGACTAACAATCCAAAATTTACAGAATTCTTAGAACTGAGTGAGCTGAAGGTCTAGGACCTAGATGAAGTCAGGTGCATCTATTTTTAGGTAATAGGGGAGTGGGAGGAATGTAAGGAAGAGATGAGGCTCTGAGGAGCACTCAGACTGACTTTAGTCTAACGTCTGAAAAGCTCAGCCCAGCATCATGGCTCCTCAATGTAACTCCATCCAATTCTATTTCATTGATTTTTACGATTTACATTCAGGGGGGTTCATTTCTGTACTTTTCCTCAACAGGCTAGTGCTGCCGATCAAACAGAATTTCCTGATCGTGAGTCTATGATGTAATTTTTTTTTTTACTAACATTAAGACTAAGCATTGAACAGTGCACATTTGGAACCCATCACTATGAAGGGTAAGATTAACCATAATTTCATGATGAACACAATGATTCTGGTTGAGGCCAGAGTAGAGAGTACAAAGGAAAAAACTGTTGGCATAGTTTTAAAGGAGAGAATAATGATCAGAAAGGCAAGTTTAAAAAACTACAGAGTGGGCTGGGAAGATGACTCAAAGGTTAAGGTGCTTGCATATAAAGCCTAACAACCTGGGTTCAATTCCCCAGTACCCTACCCACATAAAGCCAGATGCACAGTGGTACATACATATGGAGTTCTTCTGCAATGGCTAGAGGTCCTGGCACAGCCATTTTTTCTCTCTCTTCTTTCTCTCTCTGATTGCAAATAAATAAATAAAACATTTTTTTACAAGTCTACAAAGGTAAAAAAAACACTCAAACTCCAAGAAGAGTAATTCCTGGGCCAGATGTAGTACTGCACACCTTTAATCCCAGCAGCACTCAGGAGGCAGAGATAGGAAGATTGATGCTATTCTGAGACTACACAGTGAACTCCAGTTCAGCCTGGACTAGAGTGAGACCCTACTTCAAAAAAGAAACAAACAAAAAAGTAATTCCCGACTTACTGAAAAATTTCAAACAGTTCCTACATGTCCTCTTGTCCTTTATCAGAAAACAAAACTCCTGATGTTTGAATTTGAGGCAATTAAGGGGTAAGAGGGACCCTGAAGTAAAAGTGAGAAGTCTGGAGAGAACCTAGCTTTTCCTTCTCTCTTCTTAAAGGAGTTCTTCCAGCCTCCACTTTGTCATAGACCAGAAACCTAAGGGGGTGGATCTGGCTTAATCTTATCTCACTTTTCAAGAATAATCACCCCCTTTCAAGGATAATCCCCTTGCCTAGAAATGTAAATGGATTTATTCCCTTTCCTGGAAACCTGCAGACACCCGAACACCTATCTGGGATGGGGGGGGGGGGCTAGATTGACCAATTCAGCCCTCTTCCCTTGAAACTCCCGTAAAAGTCCCAATTAGATGGGCTTTCCCTATTTTAGGAAAGCCCTCCTGGGCAGGAGCTCTGCCTAACATTTTTTCTTAAGATACTTAAACTCTATGATCAAATCTTAATTTTACCCTCTAAAGCCTATGAATATACTTTGTCAAATTCCTAAGATAAAAACCCCACAGCCACTGACTCCGTGGAAGTTTTGTGTGACTGAACATCCAGAATCCACAAGCCAAGAAAGGCTCTATCACTAGCAAATCTGCCTATCAAGTCTACTCTTCTTTTATGGAATAATTCTACAAATTCCCAGGAACTGAGGTGAAAATTTTCAGATGTAAAGTAACCCAGTTTTCTTTAGGTCCAACAGAGTGGGGTTGGGGTGGAGGCAGAAAGTGCTATTTGTTGTGACATTTTAATCTTACAACTAGATTTCTTACATTGAACTCATTTTGAGTTTGATGGGCTTTGTAAAGTTAGGTAACATATTCTTCCAGATGTGTGGGAAGGAGGAAACTACATAATTCCAGTTAAACAGACTTTTGTTTCTCAATTTAAAAAGGAATGTGACCTCCCAGGCTAAGGATTAGAAATGAATTGCTTTTTAAAATAATAACCAAAATACCAAATATGGTGTTTCTCGAATCTAAGAGACAAAATCTCCTTTTTCATATTTCCCAACAAGAAAAAAGAAAAACAAACAAAAAAAATAGAACATAAGAATCTGACAAATATCATGGCACATTATATGAATTACTCACATCCAACATATTATGCCATGAACAATATGATTAAAGAAAATTTTAATAAAAATGCTTGCAATTTTCAGACAATGTAAAACCTGAATTTATTGAACCCTCTCTGAACCTATTTATCACATGCTTAGGTTTCACATGAGCCTGATCTATTACTGGAGTTCACAGATCATCAGTTAGAAAGAGGCCTGTAATCTCACTGCATCTCATTACCCCCTCATTTTACAAATGATAAAACAGGGCTAAATTCAGGTTTCCTGACTCCTTGTACAACAGTCTCATTCCACCCTGAATGCAGCCAGTAAAAGAATTTCAGTTCTATAAAAAGAATATGTATTTCAAAGAATGTAATTTAATTGCCAGTTTGTTGAAAATCTATGACTGGCCTTAAAATGATTTTTTCATTTATAAAGGATTTCTTATCACTAATGAAATTGTGTACAAGAGAATGAAATGGTTTTCATAGAGAACTTTGAGTAAATTCACAGGACTAGTATATATAAGAATTAAATTCAATACTTCTTTGGCTACTAAATATCCTTAGAAAATCTTTCTTGTGTATGTACTATTATTTTTCCTTTCCTTTCTTTCCCTTTCCCTTTCTTTCCTCCCTCCCTCCCTCCTTCCCTCCATTTTACTCTTCCTTCTTTTTACCCTTTCCTCCCTCTATCAAAAACAAAAGAACCAATAACTATAAAGGCTGATCCTTGCTGACTTACAAAGTTAGGGTCAAATAATAAAATATAAAGACATGGGCTGAATGTGGTTTTGCTTTCATTGTAACCAACTCCATGACAATTTTTAGTTTATGACTTTGCTGTTATTTTCTTTTTTAAAAAATATTATTTAGATGACAGTATTTTGTCTTGGGACAATTTCATATGATGTGCATGTGAGCAGAGAGCACACTTCTGAAGGTATAATTAAGCCTATGATTCAGTAGGTACAGAACAGCCTGGAAAGAAGGGAATCTAGGGACTGAGACCCGCTTCCCTTACTGTAGGACTAGAAGGTCTTTTGGGACACTGGAAATGGAAAAGACTCATGAGAAAATTGAGCTCTTTTGCAGAAAGGAGCTATATGAATGGTTGGTAGTGACACCATCGTGATAACAATAAATAATTGAAATATTACTTTCTCAAGAGCAGTCTAATGACATGACTATTCTTCTTTCTAGATCAGAGTGGAATCACTCAGCCTTTAGTCAGGCATGCAAGTTAATCATCTGGAAACTGACAATCAGTTATCATCAAATTCTCATTTAAGATACATGCCATTTGTCCCCAAGACCTAGGACATCATATTATCTATCTATAATTTATTACCTCTGAATGGGTCAGTCTTATGTTCAACCCCATAAGAAGCATTCTATGCGGCAGATTTGCCTATTCCCCAGCGTTTCTACACAGAGTTGCTGGAATTATTTTAACATGGTCCTGTTCATAAAGAGTTCTTTAAAACAGGAAAAAGAAACAGAAATTTTTCTTATAACTCCTTGACCCAAAAATAATCTGTCTCTTCCTCCAGGTATAGATCACACTTTGTGCTGACAAAACCGGATGTGTGATTTTTGCAGACCACAGGGCCAGATCAGTGACTGTGGATCCACCAAAGTAATTGAGACACCCCTGCTGGCCATGGGTTGCTGGGAAATCAGTTGATTTTAGAGACACCAAAGCTGCCTGACTGTTTGTTCAAGCATTCACAACTAACCTACTCAATGTTTGTGGCAAGGCCTTGCTTGCCTCACTGGCTTGATACTATAGCCCTGGTGGCTTGAACTCATAGTCATCCACCCTGCCTTAGACTACCAAATGCTGGGATTATAGATATGGGGCATTATGCCTTGCTTTGACTATATTGTATAATAAAGAGACAACGTTTTGTATTAAAAAGTGGGTAAGGTGATTTACTTGGAAGCAATTTATGTGATCATTTTTTGTTAATTAGAGTTAAAGCTTAAAAATAAATTTGAAAAACATCCATTCTCTTTGTAAATGTGGAACATTTTTAGAAAAAATAGCAAGCAAAGTTCATTCTATAAGGTTGAGAATAATATCACCTTCCCCTCCCCCTGCCTCCAAGGAGCTAACACATGCCTTAATCGTGAAAATGACAAACTCCATTTATAGCTCATTCTTTCTCATTACTTCTCAGAGTACAAGGTAAGAGAACTCTTCTGATTTCACTAGGGAGTTTAAAAGTTTGATCTCTTCTTCGTTCACAGGTACCATGACAAATAGGTTAAAAATAACCCCTCTAACATCCTACTACCACACACACTATTCAAATCTCCTACTTTGGTGAGTTCTACGGCATGCTGCTAGAAGAAATATTTTCTCACTTGCTTCAAATGTACTTGACATTTAATTTCATGGAGTGAGCTCTTGTTCTGTCATCTCAAATACAGATTAAAGGAGGAAATAATAAGCCTCCAGATTCATAACTTATTTTATTACCAGGACACCTCCTGGTTAACCTTTCTATTGTAGATAAAGACTTTCCCCAGAGCAATTACATTAGGGCAAAAAAAAAATAATAATAAGAGGAAGGAGGACATAACAAAAGAAGAAAGTTAGAGGGAGTTTTGCAATAAGAAAAAGGTTATAAAAAAGTAAGTCAAAGACTAAAAGTTAATGGACAGAAGTGAAGAAATCAAGAGGGAGGAGGTAAGAGAAAATGTAGAGAAAGATTCATGTAAGATCAGAACACTGTACTACGAGTCTCCCAATATCAAATCATAAACTGTAACTCAGAAATCCTAAACTACAATGATGTATTAAAGGTTCTGTCAAGGGTATGTCATCAGAGAAAATACTTTTCTCATGACATCAATCTTTTATGGTTACTTTTTTTTTAAAAGTAGAGTGCTATTTTTTTTTCATCCCCTATTACCAGCACTATCTTCCAGAAATTCTGCCATGGGATTGCTGGGCATAGAGCAAATTTTGTTCAGAAAATTGAATTAAAAAATTTATCTATTTCTTTCATTGATTTTACTTCTTGATTACTGGGAAACCCACTTATATTGTGGTCCTCACACTTGCTGCACAGTGGAGTCCCCTTTGCTCCTGTTATTTATGGAAAGGGAAAGAGCTCCAACATCCTAGTTGAACTAAAAGATAGTTTACCTTTTGACTGACGTTTTTTCTTACTGTCTAAGTGACCATGGGATAAAGCTTCCAGCTAGAATGACTCACCCCATCCTAAAGCCTCAGTGCTTTTATGTTCTTTGTTCAATCATTTTTCCCAAAGGAAAAGAAATTTAATAAGAACAAACCATCCTTCTTTGCTCTATTGCATATAAATTGCTCCAAAATTGGGATTTTCAGGGGAATATACAATACAACACAGTCTATGATATTTTAGCTGTAAATTGTGGGATCATCGGCATCATTACCAACTAACAGAAGTCTTCTTGCTCCATAGAGTCTGAGACAACCTTATGTTATTCTTCCTGGATACCTCACATCCCCAGCGATATGACGATATGACAGCTCACTCAGCTAAGAGTCTCCTTTTGAGGAGCAGCTACCATTCTCAATCTCGGTTGAATAGGACACATTTGCTATTATTGTTGTTCTTTCATTGAGCTGGAGGGGAAACATCTGTTGTCATCTATCATTGTGTTCTTTAATAGCCCTGTGCTTTCCACTAGAACACCAGAGATATTATGAATCTGGATGCCTTCTGAAGTCTTCAGAAAACAAGCATTAAAGGGATAACTTAAGCAAAACAAAGATTCCTCCTGGACTTTGTAATTGCCTGGGGGTAAAGCCACTTCTAACACAACTTAATCATTTCCAAGCATCAATTCATATCTCTTTTTTTTCTCCCTCCTCTTTCCCCTTCTTCCTTTGTCTCTCCCTTTCTCATTATAAATCAACAATATACCTTAGTTCTCACTTTTGCTTTTCCTGTTATTGCTGACATTTTTCATTAAGATAAATGAAATCTACTGAAATATTTAGATCTCAAGTTTTGCCAAATATGAACATTGGTGTAACACACATACACACCTTCTCAAGATATATAATGTAGCCATTGCTCCAAAAAGGTGATGATGTTAAAACAGTTTAATTCCTAAAAAGGAAACCCAAAATTGTTGTTAATGTGCAATGAATAGTTGCTTCTCACTAAGATGAGAATATTTGTGGTTTCTTGAGATGCTGGGAATCTTATTCAAAGCCTTAGGTATGCTACACAGGTGCTCTACCACTGAGCTACAGCCACAGCCCTTCATATGTGTAGTACTAACCTTTTTCTAAGTTCAGCTGTATAACATTTCCCCCTATATTTTGGAGGAGAGGTGCTGGAGGGCTTTCGATGTGTGGATAAGATGCTATGGATCATTTTGTCATGAGCAGCACAGTTGTCACAGTTGTGCTGAGTACCTTTGCTGGTGAGGAATTGTCAGTAGCACTACGGAGTTGGGGCAAAATGAAAGTTGAGAAGTCTCTCTCCTCAAGTCCCTGCCACTGCTATATTTGTCTTCTCAATCTCTTCATTTGTAACTTTACTTCTCACCCCTCAAACAAGGCAGTCAGAAGAGGTCAGGAGAATGAAGACACAAAGGGCTCTTTCCATAGTAAAGCCACAGAGAGATTCATGGGATAAAGATTAGAAGGAAACAGTTTCACATTCACATAGCAGAATGCAGTATCACAGAGAAGCCTGGGGCCCAGGTTCAGGAGCACAAAGAAGTCTCCAAGCCCTCATGCAGGACTTGACGTAGCAATTGCCCAAGCAGAGTGGTTAGGATAGGGACAGAGGCTATGTGCGTGTGAGGAAAGTCACCGAGGATGAGAAGTAATAATGGACTATCAGTGTCATGGGTGTCTGCAAGTGTCTGGGAACTAGAGGTACTCCCTACCTGCCTGTTGTTCCAATAATGTGAAACCTGAAGCTAAATTAAAACCTAGAGAAACAGGAGGAAGCAAACCAGAGCTTAATGAAACTAAGTTGTCACCAGCTTGATAAAATAAAAATGAAATTAAGTTGGGCTATAGAAGAATAAAGAAAGTTTTACTTTCCTGATATTTAAGTTTGTGAACAGAAATTATAACTATCCTGTGTATGCATAAAAAAATCTGGAAGGACTCAAACTTACCAAAGTTGGTATATCTCAGGAAAAATAATGTTGGCCTAATATAGGGTTAAACCCTTATTTTTGTTTATATTCTTGTTTTGATATTTGCATCAAGTAAAATGATTAATTTTTAAATCAATTCAAATATTTAAACCATGTGATAGGAAGTGTGCTCATGTAAAAAAGTTTCTTATCTCTATCTTAACTGCCATCACATAGTGAAGTAACAGCTATTACTTTTATTATGGTGTTTTAAGTATATGTAGTTATTTGCACATGGGACAACAAACTTGTATTAAAGAAATGTATAAAAATAGGATGAGAAGTTGACTCAATTAGATGAAGTTAATGGAAGTAAATATGTGATTTAACTTTAAAACTAAAAGTGGACCAACCCCCTCACCCCAGGCAACCTTGCCCACTGACTCCCCAGTCCCAGGCCAGGTAAGAAAGTCCCTGCTTTGCTTCTGACCAGCCTAGACTCCTCCCATCAACCCCCTGACCCCAGGTGAGGACAGGTGGGTCCCACCCCTGCCGAAGGCCTGTGGAAAATCAGTCGCTCATCTGGACATGGGCAGGTCACAGTGCAAAAAGAACATACAAGTGGAAAGCCCCACACCAAGTTCACTTAGCCCCAGTTTGGAAGTCCCCAATGAAAATACCAAAGAAAGAACACAGATTAAAGCCCTGGAGGAGATCACAACATGTGCAGGACATCTATGCATAGAGTATATATGCAGGTCATTAATGGAAATGGAAACAAAAATTGATAATTTAAGTGGAAATGTACAAAATCAGCTCGCAAGTTTCGACACCAGACTTAACACAAGTGAGGAAAAACAGACAGACTTGGCTAGAACAGTAAATGAGCTAAAGGAAAACCAACAATCAGAGGAGCTCAAGAATCAGCTGGCTAAACTAAACAAAGGCATAATCAAATACAAGAATGAGTAGAAGGAAGCAATAAGTAAGACAACCTTTGAAATGAAAATGCAACTCAACAAAGAGAAGGGGACAATGCAAAAAGCTGTATTGGAAAACCAAAATCAAGTGAAGATATTTAAAACATCTCTAGAATCCTTCACTACCAGAGTTAATAACCTGGAAGACAGAACTTCAGACATGGAAGACAAAGCAGAAGAAAGAGATTGGAATAACAAAAAAACTTGGATAAGTTCAAAAAAGCATGTGAACAAAATAAGAGAGAACTATGGGACACCATTAAACGACCAAACCTTTGGATCATGGGATGCCAAAGGGGAAAGCAATTGAGGCCAAAGGCATAAAGAACATATTCAAGAAAATTATTGAAGAAAATTTCCCCATTCTTGCAAAAGAGAGTCCCTTTCAGATCCAGGAAGCCCACAGAACACCAAACAGGCAGGACCAAAGAAGAAAGTCTCCAAGCACATCATAGTAAAAATCTTAAATACTGAAAGCAAAGGGAGGGTTCTAAAAGCAGCAAGAGAAAAACAATAGCATATAAAGGCATACCCATCAGAGTAACAGAAGATTTCTCCATGGAAACCATGAAAGTAAGAAGGGCTTGGAATGGAGTATTTCAAAGCCTAAACCACTATGACTTTCAGCCTAAACTA
The DNA here is from genome assembly GCA_004024765.1 of Zapus hudsonius. NCBI lineage: Eukaryota > Metazoa > Chordata > Mammalia > Rodentia > Dipodidae > Zapus > Zapus hudsonius. The sequence goes on from PVHP010000654.1 coordinate 100,770, forward strand.
ATATACCCAGTGAAAGTATTCCTCATAATAGATAAAGGAAAACATTTCATGATGAAAGCCAACTCTACAAATATATGAACACAAAACCAAACCTACAGAGAATACTCCATGAAATATTTCACACAGAAGAGTCGAACAACCAACCCTAAGAGCCTTTTGGAGGTCAGCCATGATAACAAAGTGTAAAAGATCAAAACAACACGAGAGGCATCAAATCCCATAAACACTTCACCATAACAGGGATTAAATCAAGCCTCACAATTAAAACTTGCATATTTATGGTCTTAACTCTCCCATAAAAAGACACAGGCTAGAGGGCTGGATCAGAAAAACGGACCCTTCCATTTGTTGCCTCCAAGAAACACATCTAACCTCTAAAGACAAAAACCTCCTCAGAGTAAATGGATGGAAACTGATATTTCAAGCAAATGGAAACAAAAAATAAGTGGGAGTAGATGCATTAATATCTGACAAAATAGACTTTAAACCAAAAGCAATCAAAAAAGGACAAGGAAGAACACTTCTTACTCATCAAGGGAACAATTCAACAAGAGGATATCACTCTCATAAATATGTATACACCAAATATAGATGTACCACATTTCAAAAAGCAAAACTTATTGAAAAATAAAACAAAAATAAACTCCTACTCCATCATAGTTGGAGACTTTAATACACTACTATCATCTTTAGACAGGTCATCCAAACAGGATCAGCAGGGAAATAAAAGATCTCAACAACACCATAGATCAACTAGACCTAACAGACATGCACAGAACATTCCATCCCAACTCTACTGAATATACATTCTTCTCAGCACCTCACAGAACCTTCCCAAAATTGACCACATATTAGGCCAAAAAACAAGCCTCAACAAATTCAAGAAAATTGACATAACCCCCTGTATCATTTCAGACCAAAATACACTAAAGCTAGAAATAAACAATGGGAGAAAAAAAACCAGAAAATACACTTATTGGAGACTGAACAATACGCTACTAAACAATGAATGGATAATTCAAGAAATCAAAAAGGAAATTGAAAATTTTCTTGATCTAAATGACAACAAAAATACAATGTGCCAAAGCTTTTGGGACACAATGAAGGCAGTCCTGAGGTTATAGCACTAAGTGTCTTCATAACAAAAACAGAAAGATCTCAAATTAATAACCTACCTGCCCACCTAAAGGTATTGGAAAATTTACAACAATCCAACCCTAGGAGCTCAAGAAGAAAAGAAATAATTAAGATCAGAGTAGAGATCAATGAAATGGAAATTTAGAAAATGATTTTTAAAAAATCAACACAAAGAGCTGGTCCATTGAAAAAATAAGATTGACAAACACCTGACTAATCTTATCAAACAGAAAAAGAGTCCCAAATCAACAAAATAAGATATGAAAAGGGACAGATCACAACAGACACCAAAAACAAAAACAAACAATAATGAAAAAACCAGCAACAGGTGGGCTAGGAGTTAAAATGTAGGAAAAACCACATCTTAAGTAAAAGGGACATAAAATCTATAATTCTGACTAAGAAAGAGCGTATCAGATCAGTCATGAAAATGGCTGAAGTAAAATCAATCACATTTTATTGATTTAAAAAATAGCAGAATTTGAACCACATAAAAGTCACATTTTATATTTGTCAAGAAAACTCAATGAAGACTAGGAGTGAGCTTGACAGAAATGAGCTTTCCTTGAAAGAAACAAATCATTTGATAGCATCCATGTTAAAGGAATGTAAAATGGACAAATATCAAGAGACAGATTTTTTTTTTACTTCTTTGCCATTTCTATACATAGATCTTCATTTATTTAAAGTGATTTATATTTAGGACATATTCATAGAGAAGATGGGTTCTATTGATAGAATGTTTACTTAAGGGATATATAAATTATAAGACTTTATGAGGCTGTCTGGTCTAGTAATATTTTGTTCTGCTTTCACACTATCTAGACCCATATTTCTTTCTAGAGAAGACTTCAAGTTTCTCATCTGCTATTGAAGCCTCAAAACTCTATATCTATATGGCATCTTCAACTCTCAGCCCAATGGCCGCTTTCTCCCAGAAACTTTCACCAGAGGCATCATTCCTCTTTTGAAATTGTATAATAATTTACCTGTATCCTTCCATGACATTTAGTAGTTCCAACCTTATATCCCATGTGTTTCAAGATCTCCTCTCCTGAACTATTGGCTACGTGGAAGAATCATATCCTTTTAGAATCTCCTATTTAAATAATTACTGCCACATACTTATTAAAATGGTAAAAATAAACAAAAGCTGGAATGGATATCACATGATGATATCCAAGGATGGAAGTGTCCTATTCTTTCTAATCTTGAGCACTGCTTGTTTCTTGTTGTTTCCATTATAACTTGGAAGTTTCCTTTCTTGAACTCATCTTTACCTAATCATATATAATAACACAGAAAATCCAAATTCAGATATCCATCCAGATATACAGGTGGACTGTGGCCCTGGGTTGACAGATTTTCAAGGGCAGTAAACATGCAACACATTGCCAACAAATTTAGGCATCAATTTATGTATAAAAACAGTTTCCTCTCACCCATGCTGGGAACTTTACCCAGGGCCTTGAGCTGGTGAGGCAAGCACTCTATCACTAAGCTAACTCTCTAACCCCTTAGTATATAACACTTTTTAATGAATGAATTTGAGTTTAATCATTTTTTCTATCACTAAGTGTGATGGTTAAGTTTTATTATCAATTTGACCTTTTTAATTACCTTGGGTGGGTCTCTCAGGATGTTCACAGGAAGGCAGCCTCTCAGTAGGGGGTAGGATGTAAGTAAACTCAGGAGAGCTAGAAATTATCATTCCTACCTGTGTGGCCAGTGCAGGAAGGAAATTTCAGAGACTCAGGAAGCCATTAAGTCTGGGATATGGTTACAAGACCTCTCCCTAAGGCTATATGAAGGGAGGAGAAGTCTCTCATTGGCCTTCCTGCCTGTTTTGTTGTTTTGTGTGTGTAGTGTTGGTGATGAGTTTTTCTCTCTGCTTGGACCTGTGAAAGGGGACTGGCCTATTTATAGTTTTGGAACTTCCCCTGGAGTTGTAGCTTCAATAAATCCTTCCCACCCATAACTGTGCCTGGTTTGGAGATTAGTCCCAGTGGTGTGTGGCTGATTGGGATAGTAAACTAACTCTCTAACTCCTCAGAATACAATACTTCTTAAAGAATGAATTTCAATTTAATCATTTTCAGTTTTATTGATTATTGTTTTTTGTTTTCAAGGCAAGGTCTCACTTTAGCCCAGGATGACCTGGAACTCATTCTGTAGTTTAGGTTGGCCTTGAACTCACAGCAATCCTCCTACCTCTGCCAACTGATGGGATTAAAGGCATGTGTCACCATGTCTGGCTGAGCTTAATATTTTTTTACCATCAAAAATCCCATGGAATTTGTACTTAAATGGTCTTCTAAAAAAAGACTGGAGTGTATATAATGAGGTGCCCCAATAACAGAAATTATTTCAAACTCTGACAACCATTTGTCACTTCAGATAAAACATTTACCTTCTTTCATTTTGCATCAAAGTAATTATTGCATTCTAGCATGATGTTTTCTATGTAAAGATCTTAGAAAACTAAGATATAAATAAATAAAACCACATCTTTGCAGAAGACCTGGATTCAGCTTTAAAGAAGTCAAGAAGGAGGCATGTGTATAGTCTACAGTAAGTCTATTCCACAGTTTAACATCGCACCAATACCCTAAGGTAAAGAGCAACTGAATTTTCAGTAACTGCTTCTTAAGAGAGTAAATCTTTGCATTAAACAAAGTCAGCATCATTTTTATATCGAATAGTCCAAAGTACAGCACATTCCTGTAACTTACCATATATTTGGATTTAATTCCAGTTGGTGATAGGAGTCAAAGTCATCTCGTAGGATGATGCTGTCACTGTGTATTTCAGCTGAAAGAATTTAGAAAAGAATGATACCACAGCAGTAAATTCACCTAAATAAGTGTCAAGATGCTGCACTTAAGAATAATAATAGTTTTTTAAATTTAAAACTGAATTGTAAGTGAGCAACTGATTGCAATCCCTTTGCACCTAAATATTAAAGGACAAAGATAAAGGTTTTGCTGTTCAGACACCTTAGTCTGAAACCAAGAGCCTCCAAAGAGAAAACTACCAACCTGTCACAGGGAGGAAGGACAGGTAAACACCAACCCATGAGAGTTCACATAGAACTTGTACCTCATTCCTGACACATGTGTGACAAGACACTGCTCAGGCAGAGTGTCACACTTTAAAGCTGGAAACATGAAGGGGGTTTACGCTATTTACCAACAGCTAAAATTACTGGCATTTGCTCTTCTGGTCCATTTTCGCTTCTTTTTCCAATTATCCCTCTGGCCCAGGCTTGCTTTCTCATTTCCCTACATTCACTCATTTTTTATTTAATGTGTTTCAAATTGCTAACTTTGTTTCCTCTCAGAACCATATATGAGAGAAATGTTCTGTATTAATAAGTAAAATTCCCAAGTAAAGTCAGTTTATAAATCAAGGGGGATGCTAGGGAACCACACATGGTGTTGAATATATTGTGTTAAATACCTATTTTTAAGCTTTAGAAATTAGAACATGCTGAAGCATGTCTTCCTAAACTGCAGAGTAGCTATATCCACTGGTAAAAAGAAAACTGTCATGGCCAGCTAAATGTAAGTGCACTTAAGTTGCAAAGAAAATTAATTAGTGCTTTAGAAACACTCTTGTTTCTTGTCTAATTTCCATGCTCTTCTTAGGAAGTTTGCTTTTGGCTAATGTAAAATCTCTGCATCTTCACAATTTTGTTTGAACTAGTTAGGTTTTATGAAAATTAAAAGCATATCACCTGATTCACAGAAAACTCACAATATATTTTTCAAAGGTGATATTTTCTGTTTTTAGGGGCTCACTCAGATTTAATTCTCTGAACTCATTGGGCAATTAAAATCTCTTTCAAATATCAAGAAGCATACTTTGAAATTCTCTTTGGTGACATCCTTCCTATGGCAGTCTGCCCCCGTATGTCAGGTATGCCAGCAGGCAAGCATATAATGAAGTATGGAAACCAGTGAATCAGCATGTACTCTGGGAGCACTGGCTGCTCCTACTCAAAGCCTTAGGCATGGGAACAGGGAGAATGTGGCCAGACACTGGAGAGAGTGCTGTGATGTAGTCTGAGCATGGGAGTGATTTAATGATTCCTCTGAGTGACTGGCTGCAGTGCTGAAAAGCCTACAGGGTAGAGCTCTCTCAGTGCCAGCCTGGCCAAGACTGGTGGGCGGGTCACCAGCCTGTCATGGCAGCTAGAAGGCATGCTTCTAAGCAGTTATGCTCATCTGCCAAGTAAGGGGAGCCCCAAGCTTGTGCATTGCATAAAAGCAGAGCTTCTCAAGGAAGATTTTCTAAAGAGAAAAATAAATTAATTGGGTTTGTAGGTTGAAAGGGAAAGCCCAAGGGACCAATAACTGGCCTGTCTTGAGGTCCCATAGTGAGAGATACCTGAAAAGGATGGAAGCAGCTAGAGTGATTTCTTTTCATTCTTATTAAACTGCATAGTGTAGGAATTGCTTTTAAAACAAGTGTTCACTGATGCAAACTGAGAAATTTAACTCTTAATGATCACTTGTTTTCTAGAGTCTTTCTCCCCCAAAGGCAGTGAACTAGCCTCAATGAAAATTTATTCATGTATTTATTTGTTAGCAAAAGAAATAAATGGTACTGTCATACCATTCACTATCTTTACAACTTCACCTAATACTTATATTACCCTGTGAGGCAAGTACTATTATTTATTCCATTTCATTGGTGGGCGAACAGAGACACAGAGAGGTCACCTGTTCAGTGTTACAAAGCTATCGAGTGTCAAAGGTTGAGATAAATCCTGGCCTTTTGGCTCCAGAATCTGTGTTCTTGATCACTGCACAGCCTTGCCTTGAATCCTATAGGCCAGGGCTGAAAAGAAAGCTAAGTGGGTAAAGTGGTTATCTTGTAAGCTTGGGGAGCTGGGATTGAACCCCAGTACCCACTTAAATATGTGGTGGGCGCCTATAATTCCAGAGTGGGAGAGTTAGAGATGGACAGAACCCTGAGGCTTGCTGGCTAGCTAGTCTAGGCTGTTAGGCAAGGTCTAGGCACAATGGGAGACTGTCTCAAAAAGGTAGATAGGGGCTGGAGAGATTGCTCAGTGGTTAAGGTGCTTGCCTAAAAATCCTAACAACCCGGGTTCAATACCCCAGTACCCACATTAAGCCAGATACACAAAGCGGTGCATGCTTCTGAAGTTTGTTTGCTAGAGGCCCTGCATGTCCATGTTCTCTCTCTCTCTCTCTCTCTCTCTCTCTCTCTCTCTGCATCTCTCTGCTTATAAATAAATAAATAAATAATTTTAAAAGGTGGATGGTGTTCCTAGGGATAACCCAAGTCTGTCCTCTGTTCCCCACATACACATTCACGCATATGTACATACATCCACACAGAAGAGCACACATACATGTACACATGTACCCATCACACAAATGCATTCATTAAAAAAACTATGGGGAACAAGAACATGGCATTATAAAATAAAATCAGAGCTCCATTGTTTAAAAGCAGGTAATTATTCAAACAGTCTCCTTTCAACAACAATAAAACCCCAAATTATTTATTTTTTCAATCTAAGAATTTGAGCAGAAATCTCAAATCTGAAATGACCTTCGCCCTGCACATTCATGGTTTCACACACATGGCTTTTTACTTTATTGACTGCTTCTGTGTTCCAATATAATGGGCAGGAGCTATAGTGAACATTCATCATTTAATACCCAGTGATGAGATGATGGTGGGAAGAACCCCAGAAGTGAGGGTGCTGTCAGGTGTGAAAGTTTTTATGAAGGAGCATAATCACTTCCTTGGGAGGTTCTGTGTTCCAGCAGAATCAAGACTTGAGTCTAAATTTAGCGAAGTCTAAGTTTGTTGACCACTGGATACCAAAGGACTGATAGCTACACATTTTCATAGCATGGGCCCCATCGCCAGAACAAATCAAGTGGTCAAGTACTAAGTTAATGGAATCAGGTCTTTAAATACTTACCTAGATGTGGGTGTGAGGTGGCCTCTGTTGGAGCTGAACCAAGAGAAGAAGAGAAAGTTGATTAACAACAAAAGTATAAGACAGTGATAAACAATCATCTATGCAGTTATAAAATCTAGTTCATTTCAAAACATGAAATAAATCAAAGCACAAATATTTAGTCTGAAGGAATAAGAAAAAATGCTAATTAATACCACATACTAACATTGCTGCCACTCTAATTAGATACTGTATTTAAAAGTCATGGGTCCTCTGAGAACGAAGGCTAGAACCACTTACACACGGGACAGTCACTTATTATACAGGCTTAGTTAGGCATCAATTGAAGCATACAATATAAGTGCAATGTGATATGGATAAGTGCAATGGATATGCCAAGCCCTTTCTGAGCACCCACCATATGCCAGAAACTGTATTGGGCACTAGGAAAATGGAAACAAAATGCCCATCCAAGCCCTCCAAGAGCTCACTGTCAGGTGGGCACAATCATAGTCAGTGTTCAGAGGATGCAAGAGTGAGGTGAACTAATCAAGGAAGGATGTTAAATCCAGCCTGACTACTAGATGAAGAGTCAAGAGGTTTCCAGATCAGACAATGTGTTTGCTGAGGTTTGAAAGACAAGCAGCAGAGATAAAAAAGAGAATAGCCTGTGAGAGAACTGCTAGGTCAAATCTCAGTCCCCCAAAATGGAGCTGACTTGCAGAACCTCAGTCTCTCCTGAGGGAAACTGGAGAACCAGTGTGACAGCTTCAACATAGAAACAAGACCCCAAAAGGGGGCAGAGATAAAGCCTTCCTTGCAAATCCCACCCCCCTTCACCCCCACGATGTATCTGTTTGGCAAGAGGGACATTCCTTACTCCATCCTGAGAACTACATGACCACCTGGGCCCCCACCTGGGGCTATGTGACTGGCCCCTAGATTCACTCAGCCTCACCTCCCCTTTATAATCCCAAAAGCTGCCCATTCCAGGGGGCTTTCTCTGCCCTGTTGAGATTTCCCAGCAGCTCATGTTCTTTCTCTGAATAAGGCTTTCCCTTCCTTTCAGAGTGGTCTCAGTCACTTTCAAACCTTACAAGAACCATAAATTCAGCATGACTGCATGAACGCTTAGGAGTAGAAAGTAGGAAGGATGAATAGAAACACTAGGAAGGAGAGATTCTGGGATGGAATGTCAAGGATTTTTGACCTGACCATGACAGCATGAGGATTCTCTGAACATCTCAAGGATGCTGTATTCAAATGTGCATTTGAAGAAGGGCACAGGGGATGCTTATGTGGATACACAGGACATTACCCAGTTAACACTTTGCTGATTTTTTTCTCCAAAGGACTCCCAAATATGTGAAGAAACGTCAATTCATTACCTAAAATTTGAGTTACACACACACACACACACACACACACGCATATATTCTTTTTTATTGTCCATAATGAGTGACATTGTTTAGTGGGCCAACAATGAGTTGTTATCCCCAATTCCCCGTTGCCTCCCTTCATCCCCAGTCAGCTGGATATCCTCCTCCGTGGGCCGTCTGTATCAGTCTTTGTGGTAGGGGGCCATGGATAGCCCAGTCTTCAGCCGGGTTCTCATGACCCAGGTGTGTTGTTACTGAGGGTTGCCAAGTCTCTGATATTCTCCCCCACCACGGTTCTCACGATCTTTCTGCCCCCTCTTCCGCTCAGTTCCCTGAGTTGTGGTGGGTGAGTATTAAGGCTGCTTTAATGTTGTGAGCTTAGGGGTTTTTGCTGACACATATATTTTAAAGTCTACTCATAAGTGCCAAAGTAGAATTTAAGCTAGATATGAAAAAAAGGGCTTCTGTCATGGTGGGCACTTGTATTAGATTAAAAACTCCATGGGGTTGGTGAAATGGTTCAGCAGTTAAAGGTGCTTGCTTGCAAGCCTGCCAATCCAGCTTTGATCTTCCTCAGTGCCCATGTAAAGCCTAATGAAAAGTGGCACACACAACTGTGATTCCAATGTGCCAATGGCAATGTGAGGTGGAGACAGGAGAACCCATAAGCTCATAAGCAGAAGCAGCAGCCAAGGAGACGCTGTCTCAAAAGCAGGTGGAAGGAGAGGAGGACCACCCTGAGGCTGTCTGTCCTCTGACCTCCACATGAGCGCGATGGCACAAGCATGCCCACAAAATATCATAATTATACACACAAAAAAACACAAGAAAATAAACAATCAAAATAATTTTTAAAACTCAGCTTGAATAGCATTTGAAAGCAAGAGACTGACATATGTCTTATTGCTTCATATTAACATACATATTGAAATATTTGTTCTTGCGTTTTTTGAAGCAGAGTCTATGAAAAGTGTCATAGCAATAGATTAAAACATTTTATCATATGATATGCAACTGCTCTGAATAATCATCAGTGTGTCAAACTCTTGAAAAATACAGATTACAATATATTTAAAAATCTTGTGCTTTGTGCCATGCTTACTGGTTAAGTTGTTGGAGAGTTTCACAAAGGATCACTGGATTGTTAACTTTAAATGAAGATTTTCTTTAAACAAAAGTTATATGTATAAATTACTCAATAATTAAAGAATATTATAAAGGAATATTCATAAATTACCCAATAACTTATAAATTACCCCATAATTAAAAAGCTTCTGCACAGTGAAAGAACCCATCAGCAAAGCTGACAGGCTCCAAAATGAGAGAAAATCTTTGCCAGCTTTCTTCAGTCAGGCAACTAATAACCAAAATTTACTAAGAACTGCAAAATTCTAACACCAATAAATAAACAAACAAAATAAAATATAACTGCCAATCACCAAATGGACTAATGACAAAAAAGAAACACAAATGGCCAATAGGTATTTTAAAAAGCATTCAACATCTCTAGCCACCAGAAAAGTGCAAATTTAAAACAGATGTCATCTTATTCTGGGGAGAATGGCTATGATCAAGAAAGCTGACAATAGACACTGGCAGAGATGTGGGGAAGAGAAACCTTTATTCACTGCTGGTAGGAGTGCAAATAATACAGACCTTTATGGAAATCAGTATGGAAGTATCTCAAAAAACTGGAAGTATAACTCCCATACAACCCCAATATACCTCTCCTGTGCCTCCATCCTACAGAGACACTTGCACATATGTGTTTAGCTAGGAACTGGAATCAGTCTAGATGCCCATTCACAGATGAATGAATAATGAAACTACAGTACATATGCACATTCCACTCAGCAGTAAGGAAAAATGAAGTAAGTTTGAGGGTCAATGAATGGGCCTGAAGAATTATAGTAAGTGAAGTGACCCAAATTGGAAACACCAAAACTGCATTTCTCCTGATATGCAGATCCAAGCCTATAATATGTATGTATGTATGTATGCATGCATGTGTGTATGCATGTGTGTATGTATGTATGCATATATGTATTTATGATGTATGTACATGTTTGTATGCATGTATGTGTGTATTTAATGTATGCCATAAGTATGTATATATAGGGGAGCACATATGGGTAAAACCTATAGAGAGTATGGGAACCAAGAGAAAACACAAACAAATGAATAGGAAGGTGGTGGGGGTGCATGAAGGGACACATGTAACATGTAACAGAAGCAGGGAGGGTAATGGGAGGACTGGGAGGAGAAGGAAGATGAAATCAACCAAACATCATATCTGAAAGTTCCAGAATACATGATGCCCAACATAAAATAACTGAAAAATAATTTTGTAGTTGTTTTTAAATTCATGCAACATTCTTGAAAATTACATGCTTATACTGGCTTGACATAAAGAATAAATGAATTTACTGGGCCAGAAATGGTTTTAAACATACATATTTTTACATCAAAGTCAAGCTAGGTGAGCTCTTCTAAAAAATGAACAATTTTTGTCAAGGAGAATGTGAATACAAAGAAAAATAATGAATTTACTGGGACAGAAATTGTTTTGACACATACATGCTTTTACATTAAACTTAAGTTAGGTGAGCTCTTCTAAAAATAATGAACAAATTTTGTCAATATGGATGTAAATACAAAGGAAAATAACTTGATGAACTTGATGTAGTTAGTGAAGATTTCCAAATAGGTGTGAATAAGTAGGCGTGTGAAACTACATCCAATGTAAATTATATGAAATCTTTTTTATAAAGCCCCCAAATACCAGTACTTGCAATGCATACCAAATTTTTGGAGTCTTAGCCTATGAGAAAAGGAGAATGTATAATATCACATTAATAATTTTATATTGATTTTATTATATTGAAATGTTTAATATTTTATATATTCAGTGTTAAATAAAATATATCGTTAAATTAACTTCAGCGATTTCATTTTTGCCTTTTACATGCAGTCATTCTGCATTTCAAATGCAAATGGGATTGACGTGAGACTTCCATTGAACTGTGCTCAATGAGAGGGAGAAGGGAGGGCTAAAGTAGGTATCACTTAGAGAATGATTGCTACCCAAAGCCAAGAAGGAGCACTGAGTCTCTCCAAGGCAATGAAGGGTAGAAAGTGGGATGTGACATTTGTTTATATTCTTTTAAGAGCTGTTGATCAAAGAGACCCATTAGGTTCTCAAAATGTGACCAACTTCTGTAAAAGCCCTTGAATACCTGCCCCAGGCCTAAGGTAAGACCCTATTGCTGAAGAAATCACAAAGTGTCATCAAACAACACCAAGAGATCCTGCTAGATCCAGAATGGTAACCAGCTCTCAGATGGTAGCATGTGTATCACTGGAAGGTGTTGCATGAGCTTCCAGGGGAAATTGGTCAATGATATTTGGAGAAAGCAGAGATCACTGATATACAATATAGACAGTTGTCACAAGAATGCTGAACACACGGCTGTATGGAAGAGACCAGCAAGTCAAGAAATGCTCATCTGTGCAATAGTGGCACTAAACCGAGGAGGGTAATCAATGTCTTACTGATTGGCTAAGAGAGCTACTCAATGACAAGGAACCCTTAACTGGAATTGGGATCCATGGCATAATCCTGTGGGGACCAAGATCTCGGGCTCCTAAGGGAAATTCCCACTACCAGAGAGCTACAGAGAGGCTACACCCATTAGGAGCTAGCCAAAAGAGCAATGCTGTCTCATTTAACCTATATAGATCTCACTCTCCGATGGCGATTCTGTTTGTATTTTTCAGAAGGCATTGAGAGAGCCGGGGACAATTCAATTCCACCAACAAGATATTGTATGATCACTGATGATCTCCTGTCAGGAGACAAACCACACCTAGCTTTCACACAAGGCCCAAATGAAACCTACAAGAAAGTGATGAGACCAGTCATCACAGCAAGTCTGATAACCCATGAAAGGTCAATGGAAGCAGACACCAATGATAGCCAACACAACCAAGGGCAAAGATCCAGAGATATTTAAGATCTCAACAACAAAGTAGAGTCAAAACTCACCCACTATGACTCAGGAAACTGAGAAGAAAAGGGGGAAGAAAGAATGTAAGAGCCATGGTGGGGGAAAATATCCAGAGACATGCCCCCCCCTTCAGCAACAATACACAAGGGTGAAGAAAAAAAAAAAGAAAGAGAAACTTCTGGTGCAGTTCATAACCCCTACCCTATGGACAGATCCAGTATGCGCACAGAGGAAGTACCTGGGTGGGTAGGGGACAGAGAAGAGGGAAACGGGGACACATTCACAAGATCTGCTCATACCATATATATAATTATTCATAATAAAGATATTTTTAAAAAAAAGAGTTGGGCTACCAAAATCCCATTAAATTACAAAAGCCAAAATTAGGTATGTTAGAAAAAAACATAAAATTGTGTTCAGTTTCCTCTTGACAAATGTGGAATTTTTTAAAAAAATGGCTTATGTTAGGAGGGAACTTTCCAGTAGTCATGTGACTCCAAAACACAGTAATACTAACAAATTTCAGCCAGTTTGTTGAATGCAAACAGCATTCAGCAGAACAGGGAAAGAGTACCTAAAAATAAAGAATGGAAGTCATTAATAAGCTGTGTGCTTGTATTTTTGACCACTTAAAAAATCTTTGAGTCAGGTAAGCAATATACATTCATAATCATGTATGCATGTGCGCGCATACATATACATATATGTTGACAGGCAATTCTTACAATTACAGGTATTATACTACAAGAACTGAATCGCCTAAATCATTTTTGGAATTCAAATGCCCCAGGTAGTTTTGCCTCAGGTATCTTCACCTAATTTGAAATTCTAATGTATTAAATTTCCAAAGCTAAATATGACATATTAGACATGGCCTGTGAAGTTAGTACTTAATGAGCTATGAACCCAGACTTTCATCTCCCCAGGAATAATTTCTTTATTACTTTTTATATTTTATTGCAATATAGCACCATTTGACCTTCAAGTATGATAATTAAGCTTCCAAAATGCTATAAATTTAGAGTGAAAATAGTTCTCCCTGTGTTCAGGAATGCACTCATGATCAGAATAAAAGATTACCTAATATTTAAAGATAGCTAAATGAAATACAGAATCAGCAATATTAACAATTATTTTTCTCTCCCTCTCATTTTAGACCTCAATTTGATTTGTTTCAGAAAAGCTTATCATTTTTTTCATATTCTAAACCAAACTGAATAGGAATAAAACAAAAATATATTTTTTAACTTATAGAGCACTTTTGGAAAAGATTTATTCTTCGAGCTGTCAATAATGGGACCTTGATGACTAAATCTTGTGACGCACCGTCTTGCCATAGCTATGCCCACACTTTTTTTTTAAGTCTTGGTAGTTTTCAAAAATTGGCCATGAACTGAATAAGAATTATGAGTGGACACCAAAAATATAAAACAATATATCATCTGAGTTGTTGGTTTTTATTTAAACAATATTGCTGTGTATTTTTTTAATATCCTACATGGTTGAGAACCTGAAGGTCAGTTGTAAGTTGACCTGCAGTCTCAGAACATATAGTTAAGATTTAAATAACATTCAGAGGTTAGAAAAATAAGGAGAAGGGGAAGAGAAGAGAGGAAAGAGGAGTGAGGGCAGAAGGAGGAGAAGGAACAGAGCAGAGGCAGGGACAATGCGAAGAGAGCCTGGAAATCCACACTAGGGGTGACATAAAGGATTTCAAATTCATTTTCTGTCTAGGAGTAACTTAATGCCTCAGTGAAATGGGTGAATCGAAAATGTGTCAGAAGTAATAAAAAGAAGAGAAGGGTTAGTTTAAGGGGTAGGTAGATGATTAAGTAAACTGGTCTTACACCTACTGGTACAGGCATAAATGACAACGGGATGAACAAAAGATGTTCCTTAGGTTTCTGTTTAGAGTTTGGGGTGGTTATTAAGCAGTAGTTAGAACTATAAAATAAGGGGATGTAGAGTTGGTTAGAATATATTGAATTTCCTGTCTGGAGAGATGGCTCAGCAGTTAGGGCACTTGCCAGCAAAGCCTAAGGTCCTGGTTTTGATTCCCTAGCCAAAGTGGCACATACATCTGGAGTTCGTTTGCAGTGCTGGAGGCCCTGGAATGCCCATTTACTTTCTCTCTCTCTCTCGTGTTCTCTTTGTTTCTCTCTCTCTCTCTCTCTCTCTCTCTCTCTCTCTCTCTCTCTCTCTCTCTCTCTCTCTCTCTGTCTCTCTCTCTGTCTCTCTGCTTGCAAATAAATAAATAAAATACTTAAGAAATAAAAACAAACATAATGAGTTTGGGGTACATTTAAATGTACATGCCTAGTAGTAGAAGTGGCAGCTAACACTTACAGAGTATCTAGGTACACTAGCCATCACAGTATGCAGGCTGCTATGATCTTTAGTCCCTCCATTATGCTCCTGGATAAAGAGTATAACAATGGGATCAGATGGTTCAGAGGGTGAGCACTGTAATTTTCTTTAATTCACGAGGACTGTGAGACTCAGTCAGAAAAGTTAAGTAACCAGAAAGGGCCAGGTGGGAAATTCCAACCCTAGGATGGCTCCAAATTCCATGTTCTTAATCTCTTTGCCTTGCCAACTGTGTGAGTCAGCACCAAGCAAATGGACAGAGATGAAACCAGAGGCTTAAGGGAGCTCACAGAAGCTCGAGGATAGAACCACTTGCAGCCCCAGAGGAACCCACAAGGAAAGTGCAAAAGAGCAGGGAAGTCAGGGCCAGGGCCAGAGTCCTTTTGAGTGGTTGGCATCCTAGAAGATTACTGGTGACCTTGCAGGCATGTTTGCCATGGTGAGCTGGCAGTGGAGGCCAGAAGACAGGGTTTGACAGGGAGTCTGGGAACAGTAGTGTTCTTTCCAGAAGCTGGAGTGAGAGGTAGATACATGGTCAGGGGTTATTATACACACAGATGAAACCCCTGTTCCAGGAAGTGATGGTTTCAGCATGTTTAAGCACTGAGGAGGAGGGATCCCTGAATAGCAATATACTAAAGCTACGAGAAAGAACAAGCAAAAATAAAAAAAGAAAAAGTTGGCACAGGGGCCTGAGAGGAGATGGGAGGAGTGCCTTTCTACTGAGCTTATGCTTTTCTTCAAAGATCTTGTTCCTTAGTTCTGGGTTTAACTAGTACATTTATGATATTTCAGAGCAGGATGTGAAATTGTCTCTTATTGTCACACGAATCTCTTGATTCTGGTATAGTGTCATATATGTCCACTGGAAGCAGGGTACAATATATGCTAGTTAATATGAAAACATTTCAATTTTTAAGTTCCTGATTATGAAGAGCAGGGAGAGTTAGCTCAGTTGGTAAAGAGCTTACTCTGAAAGCATGAGGACCTGGGTTCATTACTCAGGACTCAAGTTAAAATGCTTGGTGTGGTGGTGTGCACCTATAATCCCTGCACATGTGAAGGGCAGACAAGCAGATCCCTGGGGCTCACCCAGCCTAACTGGGGGAAAAATAACACCTAAGGATGTCCTCTGACCCCCACGAGCACCTGCATACTCAGGAACGTACACATATGCACACACCCCTATATATGCATAAAAACTTGATTATGAAAAATCTCAGTTATTATATGAAACTACTGTACATTAAAATCAAGATGGATTAATAAGTTGCATGAAATATTTCACAAGTCAAAATGAAATTATGATTTATGTATGTTGACAACAGCTTTGATCACCTCCCCCAAGTAATTAACTACATATAACCAAAGGTTCTGTCCTTCAAAATATGAGGGAATGGAGCTGACTCTATAGCAGCATGAGTGGAAAGCAGACTCCAAGAACATTCAGAAGAAGTCAGTGTCGGGTTCTTCTCAAGCATAAATCTGGGCGCTTTGACTTTGGACTAGATAAAGCTGTCAAGTGGGGATGTATACAGCCCTCGGCACTGAAAAGAAAGCTGTTTAAATCTATGTTCAATCACCTTGGAATAAACAGCATCAGTCCAAAACACCCTTTCTCAGGAAATTAAAAAAGTAGCCAGACCCACCCAGAGCCAGGAGCAAGGAATTTTACTGTGACTATGTGAGCCAGCTCCTTGTCATTTCCCCTTAATCTTACTCATCTTTAGGATCACTTAGGGACATTTTCTGTCAGCTACTTCCCCAGCAGGGTTTTAGTTCCTTCCCCTATTGGGTACTTTGTGAGACCTTGAAGCAAGATTGGGGGTGTTCCTGGATGGTTTCCCCTGAGCCTCTTATTCAGCTCTCTTTGTGTGTAAATGACAAAGCTTGGGGATGCCAGGAACAGAAGTTGTAGCTGCTAAACTGAAATAAAGGCCTCAAAACAGCCATGGGGAAAACAGATGTCTTTTGACTAGCAAATGTTTAACACTGGGAAAATTCAAGTCAATCGTATCACATGAGGTCTCCCTTCCCCTTCTACAATTAAAGTAGGTATGATAAAACCTAATTCTGACTAGTAGAGAAAAGCAAGAGCTTGCATTTCAATGCGTTGGAATGACATTTAGCAATGTATGCTATTGAGTAACAAAGATATAGGTGAGGGAGTATTTTGGTAAATGTGGTCTACAACTAATACGATAGTTGAGATTCAAGAGGTCCACTTAAACACATCTGTTTATTACAGATTAAATCCAGGGCATCAAGCATGCCTCATATTTACTAACTCTACTCTAAATGTACCACCACCCTTAAGCTATACATCTCACACGACTTAGAAACATGCACATAAATTAAAGGCCCCATTCACTTTATGGCCTTGCTTATTAAACCTTTTCCTTCCTTTTAAGTAAACTTTCACAAGTCCTTAGTACAAATGATTTTAAAAATGCTAGTGTCTTGGGTCTGAATGAGACATGAGGCCTATTACTGATGTGGGATTGGAGTCCTGGGAGGGATTAGAGCTCCACAAAAACACAAGAGATCACCAAGTCATAAATCCCAACTTTGGCCCTTGTCCAAGTTATCAAAGAATTGAAAAATGTGGACACAGAGAAGGGTAAGTTATGACAATTTATAAAGGATAATGTGGATACAGGAGAACAGAAAAAGAGCAGGAAAGAATTCCTTCTTTGCCAAAAGACCAGGGAAGAATTTCCATTAGTTCATAAGGGAAGGGAAGAAGGGAAGAAGAGGGGGCTCACACAAGTGTTTCAGATCCATTTATATGAGACAGACATCCAATTAGGATGAGCCTTGTCACCAAGCTCGAATGTGTGGGGAGGAATCTGATTAGCTGGTGAGTCCAGAAGGAACACTGACTTAGGAAGTGCCCACCACAGGTGCTAAATTGGGGAAGAAACAGGAAATTATTGCTATTGCTGAGGAGGAATTAAGATGTACAGCCATCTTAGGTGAGACTTGATCAGACCTGAGTTCTAGTCCTGCTAGGACAGGTAAGGTGGCATCCATATTTCTATAGGCCAGTTCCTGGCTGACTAACCTATCAGAAAAAACAGCTACCTTTCTCCTAGTCCATATCACTACCATAATGCAGTAGCTGAAGAGAACATATTTACAGTCTGTCATCCAGATTTGAAGGTGATAAACAGAAGTGCTAAGCCTGGCAGAAAAGCAGTGAAGCCTGACCCTTCAGTTATAACCACTTCCATCTACTCAACAGCAGAGAATTCTAGTGTGCTTTATAAATGGCCTGCACCCTTTGGTGATACCACAGGGCATGGCTGCTGTCAGACCACTAAGTCTGCCATCTAGCCTGCTAAATAATCAATGTGTGTATTTGAAGAGGGCATGCCAAGAGACTCACAGGCCAATGAATAAACATACCCTGTTATTCTCCCAGATCCATTGGCCTCAGTAATTTGTGTATATTGCTGGACCAGTGACAGTCATACTGACCTATTCAAGCCAGCTGCACAATGGGAACTTGCTTTGTGTGTGTAGATTTAAAAGGGCTTTAAAAAGTGTGTATCATCTCCTAGGTTTTCAATAAATTTGGGCAATGGTGATTTTTTTAATTGAGGTATAGTTCCTATGGATTTTCAGTGTTTAATTTTTAACTCAAGAATTTGTTGAGCTGTATATGGTAGCACATGCCTATAATCACAGCAATTGGCCAGCACTGGCAGGAGGATCATGAGCACAGTGATAGCCTGGGCTACCTAGCAAGACCCTATCTGAAGAAACAACAAAGAGGAGAGAGGAAGAATGAGTATCTAGTTGGCATAATGGGACCAACATCGTAGGGTGAGTCCAGAGGTTTTGATTTGCCCCTAATGAGAAGTGTATGTTTAGTCAATTTCCTTCTTGGCTTCCCTGCTAGTCTATAGATAAGGAACCTACAGTTTCACGATCATAACATCAATCTATTATAAGACATCCGCAAGATATGTTTGTCATTGTGGTAGTTTGGATGGAGGTCCCCCAATAGATTCAAGAATTTATCAATGTTCTTCTCCAGCTTCCTGGCTGGAGGGTATGTCACATAGGCCAGATCCTAGGGACCAGCCCTAATATATTTCTGTGGTGAATATGAAATTATAGCTATACATAAGCAAAGAGCATTCTGAGCTCAAGCCTGAAGTTCATGCTGTTTGCTAGTTGGAATTTGGAGTGTGCTTGCTTGAGGTGCTGGTGATGGTTTCTCTCTCTGCTTGGATCTGTGAAAGGGGACCAGCCTATTTTGCCATTCTGCAACTTCCCCTGGATCTATTACTTCAATAAATATTTTCCTTCCAAACCTGTGCCTGGTTTGGAGATTCATCCCAGAAGTGTGTGAATGACTACGGCAGTTTTAGTACCAGAGTGTGGGGTGATACTGCTGAGATGAATCTGACTGTGTGGATTTTGGTCTTCTGGAACTTGTGTGCTGGAGGAATGGACATGGGATTTGTACTTGCAATTGAAGATGCTTTCCAGAATGGTAAGCCATGTTTTATGGGCTATTCTGGCGATAATTTGGAAATGCTTAATGAAGAGAGAATTGTATTTAAAGGCTTGACTTATGAACTTTCTAAGGGAAAAGAGAGACTGCAGAAAACTTTAATAGAACTCTGTACCTGGACCAAGGGGTGGATGCATCCTACTGCCCATGTCTAGAGAGTTTGACCAAGGTTGAATTTAAAAAATGAACTGTTGTGCTTGGCTGACGATATGGGACTGAGAATTTAAGATTTAAAGTTGGAAAAACCTAAAAAGCAAGTTTACTTACTGGCACAGAGTCTGCCTTTAGATTACTAAAGGTGCCATTGTTAAAGAGATATTACCAAGATGGAAGATGGCCCAAATGCTTTGCATTAAGATGCCTGAGGTGATTCCACTTAGGAAGGACTGAATGAAAGACTGTGAAAATTCGTTTGAAAGGAGACAGTTGAAAGGAAGAAACACGCTTTTCAAGGTCATGATTTATTTTGTCCTTGAATTAACAAACTGGCTGTGTCCTGCATACCTGGTATTGCTTTTGGAAGCATGAGAATACATGTGTGGAGTGGGCCATGAAGTGCACTTGGTTCCTGGAGCTGCTGCTGATATGCAGTATATGGAACAGGGCATAGAGTCCCTGATTCGGCCAGTGAAGCCATTGGAAGATGGACTGTGGTTTGCAATGGAGACCTGAAGATGTTTTGGACATACCAGGATTGTGAAAGGGCTACCATGGAGCACTGGTGGCTCAGGATAGAAGTTTCCCCAGCTATCAGCCAAGCTGGAGGGATGGAATTGGAAAATCTAGAGACTGTCAGTCACTGGTTGTGCTATCTGACTTGAAATGCAGATGTTTAATGTTTGCCTAATGGTTGTTGAGTTTGCATTGGCCCAGTCTTTCCTTGTTATGCCTCATAGCAGTTGAAAATGTTTATTCTGTTTCATTATATGTTAAAGGTTTGTAGCTTGCTTTGATTTTACAGTTAAAAGACAAACCTAAATTTCAGATAAGACTTGAGACTTTGGAACAGCTTTAAAAATGGTAACGACTATGGGATCCTTAAAGTTGGACTGAACATAATATAGATAGTTATAAATCTACTGAGGGCCAGGGTGGATTGTGGTAGTTTGAATATCCCCCAATAGATATACATATTCAAAGAGTAGTCTGAGCTCAAGCCTGAAGCTCCTACTGTTTGCTAGTTGGAGTTTGGAGTGTGCTTGCTTGAGGTGCTGGCAATTGTCTCTCTGCTTGGATCTGTGAAAGGGGGGCAGCCTATTTTGCCATTGTGGAACTTCCCCTGGATCTGTTACTTCAATAAATATTTTCCTCCCCAAACTGTGCCTGGTTTAGAGATTCATCCCAGCAGTGTGTGGCTGACAATGACAGTCACATATTTTAAAAATAATTTTTATTGGGAACTTTAATATATGAAAAGACTTCACATTGGTTGCATTCCCATAGGGTTATCCTCTTGTCCCCTTTCCCCCATTGCCATTCCACTGAGTGCCATACTTAGTGTGGTTATTGGTAATCACTCTGGGGTTATGAATGCACCAGTTAGTTCCTGTGGGGAGGATAATGACTCGCAGTCTGCTTTCCCACCCTGTGGCTTTCCATTCTTTCCACCTTCCCTTTTCTGAAATGTTCCCTGGGCCTTGGAGGGCATGTTAGAAGTCTCCTTTAGTGGTGAGCTTTTGGCAGCCTCTAATGTTCTGCTTTGATAAATTTTGAGTCTCCTCAGTTTCTACTGCTATCTTCAAGGAGAAGGTTTTCTGGCTAGCAGTGAGAGAAGCACTCACACTTAATTGGCCATGTCTTCCTCTGAAATGTTTCCTGAGCCCTGAAGGGTAGGATGGAGGTGACTTGTCCAGTGTTAGGCAAAAGGCTTTCTCTTCTCGTCATTTTGACGGGTCTTAGACCTCCCCTGTATTAACCACCACCTGTAAAAGGGAAGTTCTCTAACCACAGAAAAGAGCAGATATATATTTAGGGAATAGCCTCTCCCTTTAGCCAAAGAACAGTGGAAGCTTCCCTCTCGGGTCTATGACCTTCCAAGCCATAGGCTTTTGACCTGTTTCTCAGTAATAGGCATGAATGTCCTCCAGTGAGCAGGTCTCATATCCAATCAGAGAGTAGTTGATTACCTCCATAATTTATGTGCCACTAATGCACCAGTGGATACATCTTGCCTGGCTGGTTGATTTTGCAGCTTGCAGGATCCACTGTCCATACAGTTGATGACTTTTATTCCCCAACAGCTTGCACAGTGCTCTCCAGGACTATGACAGCTAGCCAGCATGGAGAGGGCTTCTCTCTCAGTTTCAGGTTGACTTCTCAATGTCCTGAGACTTCGGCCTGTGGTATCTTCAGCAATAGGGTCTTACCATCTAGTTCTGGTGAGTAACCAAGTGCTTTGGCACTGGCTTGCATTGCTTCAGGGGCCTCATGAGCCTCTTTGTTCAACAGCTTACCATGTGTATATGGGAGAAGGGGGTGACACAATTCTGGCATTGGTATTTGTCAACAATATTCTTTTTTTTTTAATGGCAGTGGAGTGTTCATCACTGGGACATCTCCGTAACACTTCCTGAGGTGTAGGGTCTATTGTGGAAGATGTAACAGAAAGATTGTAAGGGCCAAAGGAAGGATAGGATCTTACAATGCATACCTCCAGACACAAAATTTGTCTTGATATTCATGAATTCACAGTGCCTGATAATATCTACACAAAATGGGAGGAAAAGATGATTACACTGAAACAAAACAGATACTAATTGAGAGGGGGAAGAGATATGAGGGAGGTGGGAATCATAATGGCTTGCGGTCTATAATTATGGAAGCTATCAATAAAAAGTTTTTAAAATTAATTAATTAGTTAATTAATTAATTTATTTATTTATTTGCAAGAAGAGACAGATGGGGGTCGGGGTGAATGGGTGCATCAGGGCCTCTAGCCACTGTAAACAAACTTCAGATGCATACGCCACTTTGTGAATATGGCTTTATGTGGGAATCGAACCAGGGTCTTTAGGCATTTCAGGCAAGTGCCTTAACCACTTAGCAATCTCTCCAGTCCTTATCAAAAATATTCTATGGTTTTTAGTCAAAGCTTTCTCCATCCCAGCAAGGTATTTCCACTCAAACTCTCTCTCTTTCTCTCTTAAGGTAGATATGTCACATGTTATTAAAAATCTTAACAGTACTCAGTCTATGTGATTCAGAGGGATAATATTTTAGGTGTGCATCTCATTCTAGTTTGTTCAATGATAATTCCTATAGATGTTCTTTTCAAGGTCCATTCTGAACTTTCTTCTGCTCCTCCAGCCTAATAGTATTTCACCACCAACTGGTCTTGAAAATCACTTGGTGACATTTTGGACAATCCCTCAGAAAGCCCTTTAGGCTAATTTCTTTGCCCGTTCTTGGTCTTTGCTGCCGTGTTACCTTCTCAGTGAGACTTCTCAGAAGTCTTGCCATCCTACTTAAAATGGTAATTTCCTGTTCCCTCTCCACACTACTGTGCACATACATTGCCCTAACTTAATTGTTTTCCTACAGTATTTGCCACCATGAAACATGGTACTAACTTGTTCATTATGTCTCACATCTTCTCCAGGACAGGGTACCTTTTCCCTGATCACTGATGTATTCCGTGGCCTAGCCCAGAACAGAAGCTGGCCCCTGTGGGAGGCATTCAATAAACTTTGGTGAGTGTAACAGCTGAATGATTTTGGTTCTTTACCTTTTACTGCTAGTGAATGAATTAAGCCTAATTTACTTTCAAGATTTAGATCCTCAGAAGACGTAAAGGCATCTGGATCAGGTTTTAGTCTCCATAGCATTGAGGTGATTCACTGGAGTTTAAATGAAAATCTGTGAATAACTTTCAGATTTTAAATGATAGTACATACATGTTACAACTAAGTTCAGTGTAAGAAGCACTGCTTTTATGGCAGCCACATTTCCTCACAGTGTTCCACAGGAAATGTTCAGGAGAAAGATTTTTCAGGAGGGTGATGAGTTTTCAATTATAAAATCTCTAAGTCAATTATTCAGCATTTATTGAACGCTTTCTGCAAAACATTATTATGTGTTATAAGGAAAAAAAATAAGTCATGATTCCTTCCTTCCAAAAGCTCCCATATGGGGAAAGTGAACATTTAAACCAATAATTCTGACACACTGGAGACAGCCCATGTTAATAATCAGGCAAGTTATTACACAGGTGAAACACAGGAGCTTAGAATTCCCCTTTGGTTCCTGGGAAATGATTTACTACATCTGCTCAGCATAACTGCTTATCTTTCTTCATAAGTTGAACCCCATATTTGTACTTTTTGTGTTATTTTCGTATAGCCCAAATAATATCAGGTCACTATAAAATATTAGAAAATACATGTAAATTTAAGGAGAAGAATAAAACATTGATCCATTTATGTTCATTTTTTCCCCACATCCCATGATGCTGCTTAAACCTTTGATCTGTAAGAGCTCTTCCCACTGTGATTTACTGAGTCTGTCCTCTGTGCCAGGGTCTCTGAAGAGGAAGGCCAGACAGGCTGAACTCAATCCACATTTCTGTTATTCCAAAGCCCTCATAAAGCCGGAGCCCTGAAAATAAATGAGCACTCACTGGTT
Organism: Zapus hudsonius; assembly: GCA_004024765.1. Classification (NCBI taxonomy): domain Eukaryota; kingdom Metazoa; phylum Chordata; class Mammalia; order Rodentia; family Dipodidae; genus Zapus; species Zapus hudsonius. The sequence continues at coordinate 124,746 of PVHP010000654.1, forward strand.
TTATCTTCTCAAGAAAAAGAAAAGTAGCCCCTGATATCCAGGAGCTGGCCTCGCATCCAGAGCTGGGCCTTGTGTTCTGACGGACATAAACACTCTTACAGAACATCAACTGAAGACAAGGCCACTATATGGCCAGGACAGATCAAGACAGAAGCCATCACCTTCTTAATCATGTCTGAACACAGACACAGCTTTATTATTGGCCAAGCCATAAAGTACCAAGCTTCTCACTTCCTTCCCTGCCTGATCTTCTAAAAGCTGAGCAAGCAAGAACACAAGACAAAAGGTTAGGGCAAGCAGGTAACACTAGGGTGGTAGAATGGGGTTCACTCAAGGGGTTTTAAGGCAGAAATGAAAGGAAGACAAGAAATAAGCTGGGGTGCAAATTGAAGTCAGTCTGTAAAGGATTTTCCTTTAAGTGTGGTAATCACTAGGGATTTTCCTCTGATGACAAACTACTGCTTCTAATTGAGACATTTAAAGATTTTGAGCAATAGAATGATAGGAACATATTTCTATTTTAGAAAGCACTGTGTAGACATTGAGCGAGTGGGAGCAGGGGAGCTAAGGAGGAAGTTATTAAAGAATTCCAAAAAAATTGATGTGGTCTGATCAAAGCTGGGCCCTTTGGACTGGAGGAGACAAATGCAATTCACTTTCAGTTTTCTCAAACCACAGATCTTTCAGATTAGCTTCCTAGAATGCCTTTCTTAAGGCCCCGGGCAAATTAAGCAACCTCTGTGATCCATGGAAATTCCATTTACTTCCTAACCTCAAATTCCTCAAGAACAGGGAATGGGCCTTTTGCTTCTATACCCACATTCAGCACCGTGAGCCCAGGCAGAATTCTTGCAGAGTGAAATGAGCATGTCTTTGCAGGCAGAATGAAGTCTTTCAGTGAAAGTCTTCTAAGGAAAGGGGGCAGATTGCAGACTATTGAAGGAACACTTGCATGGTTTTTGGTACTTTTATTTGCTCAGTATGTCTAGCCAACAATATGATATAAAAATAACACCATATCCAAGCTTCACAAAGCAAAATTTGCTTTTTAAAATTGTTTAATTGTAACCAGGATCAATAAATACAGTAAATTGTGTTATCACTGGAAGGCCCTGTGCTGTGGTAAATACAGCAACAGCCATTTTTTTCCTCTAAAAATACATTATATATTCCTCATGTAATGCATAGAAAGTCATTACATATTAAAAGTATTTCATTTGAAGAGATAATTAATGTTTTAATTAAAAGTAGACAGAGCCAAAATAAATACATGGTTTATAGCACCAATTATTTTCCTTATTATTTCCTGACAGCAAGAAGTCATCATTCTTGTTAGTATTATTCTTCACCTTATCTTGGTTAAATTGATGTGATTTCTGTGGATTAGGTGCTGTTGAGGAGATCAGTCCTGGGCTGTAGGGTATTTTAATAATGTCCTCATTTAACAGCATATAAATTGTACTCACACCACTATGATATAATGCAATTTTTCCTCACTGGTTGAAATTTTTTCCTCAATAATTTCATTGGCTTTTTCATTTTCTTTTAAATTATCTAAATCAATTATATTATGAAAGACTCAAATTTTGAGGCTTAACATAAATTAATTTGAAGACAATAATAAATATTAGCATGACACCTTTTCTGACATTATGCATTTCTCAGGATAACAATGTTTACTATTATATTGCCAGTATTTTATGTTTTCAGTGATGTGAACATTTTCAAAATATGCAAAGAGTTACACTAGGAAAGAATTCCCAAGTTTACCTATTAAGATATTTTTAATGTTTGCATTTTTGAAAGTCACAAAACAAAAGTCTATTTGACAAAAAATATTGATAATATGTTTGACAGTATAGAGTGGAGATGTCTAAACAAAAATTATGCAATTAAATAATTGCAAGTTTGCAGTAATCAAGTATCCCACTATATCATATTGATTATTTTAGCAAACTAGGTAAGTATTTAAACAATTTATAATAAATATTTTCTTAGCTTTATCAAAGGCAATCTATTTTTTCTCACTTTCCTAAGCCTATTAAAAATTTTAGTAAAAAGATAATAAGTAGAAATTTCCTTTATATAATTAATGTAATTCTTATATTTTGTTTTGTTTTTTTTGAGGTAGGGTCTCGCTCTAGCCAAGGCTAACCTGGAATTCACTATGTAGTCTCAGGCTAGCTTCCAACTTACAGCAATCCTCCTATTTCTGCCTCCTGAGTGCTGGGATCAAAGGTGTGCACCACCATGGGCTCATAATTCAATTTTTAAAGCATAATCAACTAATAGCAATGCAATGCTAACTTAGTACATAAACAGGACCTGCCATAGTAATTTAGGCACAAAACATGTTAAATGTGACACTTACCTCCTTGTTCACACAACTGCTGGGCTAATGCATCTTTGAAAATAACCTGGCCTCTGTGTGTTGCTGTGGCCCTGGAAATGAACAGGAAAAGGTTACTTCAAATTGTTTGATATTAATACTTCTTAAAAATAAATTCAAATTATTTTGAATAAAATAACTTTGTTCTTAAGCTTTATGTTATAGATGTAAGGGAATATTGAAATATTGCTAATGTAAGAAAACACTACTGAAGGAATATAAATGAAGATTACTTAAATTTGGAAGATTACTGAGACAGAAACAGCAATTGTTTGAGGTCTGTGAACACAACAAGCTTTGGACAAGATAAGAGAGGAATAAGAACACTTGCGGCCACTCCCTGTTTATGGTTTAAGGAGCTTATCTATATTTCTCAGAGCTCATTAGAAACATTTTGTTATGGCTAATGCATCTTGTGACTTAACTTGCTTTTAACACCCATGCTTATTGTCACGTACACATCTCTGTATCCAACTATAAAGCCCCCTTCTCAAGGGACTTCCAGGGCCAATGTCTTTTCTATGCTGGGACGACATAAAATAAACTGTCCACTCTCTAGCTGATCCGGCTTTGTCTCTCATTGGCACTGGGGGGTGGTATTTTATATCATCATTTCTATATCATAGATAAAAGAGTTTTAAATAGTAGCTCAGTGAACAACAGTAGGAAGGTTTAAAGCAAAGCATGTGTGGCTCAGTGTCTTCTGGGACCACTTTGTAAAGGTACAGAAGCATTTGTGGACTTATCCTGAAAAGAGAAGATGTCAGAGCCAAGCCTAGATGGGAGCATGGACAGGATGCTTCTTAAGATTTCTTCTCCTGGAGACGTTGATAAAAAATGGTTAGTAGAAACCAGGTGTGGTGGTGCACACCTTTAATCCCAGCACTGGGGAGTGAAGAAGAGGTAAGAAGATCACTGTTAGTTTGAGGCCAGCCTGAGACTACATAGTGAATTACAGGTTAGCCTTGGCTAGAGTGAGACCCTACCTCAAAAAAACAAAACAAAAAAAATTGTACAGTAATAATGATAGCAGTTTTAGAGATAAATGTTCTTAAATTTTGGGTTATTTTTTCCCATTAAGATAGTCACCACAATATTGAGAGTTGAATTAAAGAACCACACTTTGAAAAAAGTATTTTCCAAGCATGAAGGCTATTCAGAGATGAATATTATTTATTTTAATAATAAAATCTATTAGAATAAAATACACCTCTCCCCCAATGGGGTCTAATTCACCATTTACAGGAGATATGAATCTTTTCCCTTCTTTAATCAGAGCTGTGCATATGGAGTGTTGAAAAAAATAGCACCCTTGTAGCAGATGTGTTATTCAATGACTATAATAGGAAATGTCTTATTAAAGGAAGAATTATTTATGTTTTATTGATGAGATATTTTTCCTCCAAAAATAATTCTTCTGGTGAAACATGTATTACTTAAATAAAATTAGAATAGAAAGTCATGTTTCCTTGAGAAACTTGATTTCAGAAAATTGGCCATACAAAATGTGTTTACTAACTAAAAGCATATTAGCATTAAGTCTTTATTTTTGTCAAACTCACCATAGGAAAATGTAATTTGCTTGTGCTACTATCAGCTGGCAATGAATTATGGGTGACACTGTGCTAACTCAGGATGAGGCACAGTTTGGCTGCTACATAGGATGTCCCTTGGTGAGAATCTCATCCTTTGCTGATTCAACAGGACCCCTTTCTCCCAACATCCCTCACTCTGTTCCCATGTAGATGAACCTCCCCCCTCTGTGCCGCTGGCCTTTCTGATTTCAGGATTTCAGTCCTCCATGTTTCTATCCCCCATTGTCAAGAAATAAGATTCAACTATCTGAAAGTGATGACAAATTAATTCATGCTGAAGTGTTGAGAGGTGTTGTTTCTCCAAGCTAGCATCTTACAGCAGTAGAACTATAAAGCAGCTTCCTCACACGTACACATGATGGTACGTGATGTTTCTCAGTGTTGAGGAGAGATCAAATTAGAGAGAAAATTCACCGGGTAGTCTTCAACTCACTGCATATAGGAAGCTTATAAGAGGAATTAGCCCTTGCTACTCCATGGTAATTACTAAAATTTTAGATAAACAGATATGATCTATACATGAATGTGTGGATGTATTTCCTCTCTAATTTCAGAAAGCTGAACGTGAGGCCCAAAAATTTGGATAATCCATGTAGTAAGCATATCCTATAGACCCATTCATCAGAACAAGTATTCTGTCCAAAGGAAGCCTGATGACTTAATTTACCTAAATGCAGTCTTGAAATCTATCAAGCTAAATGTTTCTGAGGTCAAATCTACTTTTAATAGTAACATAGAGATCATAATTGTAGAAATTTAATCTGGAAGGGATGTATATTTTCAGCAATCACTAACCACCAAGACACCTGCTATAGCATATAATGTTTAAATAACCATCCATTTTAGCTATCTTTCCATTGTAAGCATGCAATATTCCTATTATAATATTTTTCTTGTCCATAAATGGATGTTGATGCTTTCACTCAACGGGAATCAGAGCTAGCTTATTCTTGAGCTTATGAGCCTGACCTTGATCCAGAAACACAGATTCAGGTTACCTCAAATTATGTGTTCCAATGTATCAACAACTTCTTCAAGATTTTATAGTGACAGAACAAAAGAAAGACATAAACCAAGTCACTTTTCAAATATGTTGGTAGAAACATCAGGTAGATGGGTTAGAATAAAATGGAGAAATCTTTGAAAAAGTTCAGCTGCTATCGGAGGACTTTCTTTGCCTTTGGGTCAATGAAAGCTAGTGGTCTGTGAGTACATTCCAAAAAGTTTTCTCTGTCCCTCTATAGTCACAAAGATGTTAGGTCACACATGGAAGTGGGGGGAAAAAAAAGGCTCTTGAGGGGCTAAAGGTAGCCCACGGTAAATGGACTCTGGTCTTGCAATATCCATCTTTCCATGATCACAGGCATTCTGTCCGTCCATTCAGCTTTGTTCAAAGCAGATGCAGCACTTTCTGGGAATCTGAGTTCACATTCAGTTATCACTGTACCATTCTGTGCTTCCAATGAACAACCTGAGCCAAACTATCAAGGTAAAACACTCCTCAACAAATGTTTCACCTTATTTAAGATGCAAAAATCTTAGTTCATGTGCAGTGCCTTGTGAATAATTTCCCATTGCTCACATCCTCAGAGCTGGGGATCTGTTGCTTTTCTCTATAGTATTTCTTCTGATACTTTGGTTTGGGCAAATTATATACATTTTTGAGAAAGTATAGCATAATTGAAGTTGAAGGAATTTTTGTGTTCATCTACTCAAAACTTCTTCAGCAGTAGTATTCACTCTTCAAACACATAGAATTGTAAGATAGAAAACTTGAACCCTGGGTTTGAAGTTATCTTTCTCTAGCCAACATGCTCAACACCACCATTCCCTCCTCCCTGGGGCATTCCTCTGCAACACTTAGGAATCTGAAAGCAGTTTTGAAATACACTGGATTTCTAAATCTTAACATCTTTTGGATTAGGAATCTGAGACTCAGCAGGGACAATGCCTTCTGCAGCTTGTTAAAGGCACACGGGAACCTTTCTTCAGGTCTGTGATTAGCATTTCTTCAGTAATTTTCAAATAGGCTCCAAAGTACTCCTCTAGGGGGTCTCCCTGGGAGTCACAAGAGGAAGAAGCAGCAGGAAGTGCTCTGGGCACAGATCATTCAACCAGAGCACTTGGGCTGTATAGTACTCATTAGTTAATGCTGTTTGAGGAAATGGCTCAGCAATTAAAAGCTGCTTGAGGACCATTGCATGCCATGTGCTTCATGCAATTATATGAACTTTTTTACTTGGGAAAGCAATAGAAGTAATAATAATGTGACTGGTATACACTATGGTTATTATTACAACACCTATTAAAATTAAAAATTAGTCTTTGCTAAGCACTATTGTTGGGCTCTACCTAAATCAATTCATTCCCTTCCACAGTCCTTATGAAGTAGGTTTTAATTCATCAAGTTTTCCTGAAACACAGACCTATTCCATGATTTACAAATGTCACATAACTGTTGGTAAAGTCAGACTTCAAGCCCAGGCGGTCTAAGTGTAGAATGCTTTTAAGTACTGCATCACATTTTCATTATCTTGGTTCAAAGATTTGGTGGTAGAAGAGCTTGATCATTAAAGTTATGTCTGCTCTGACTTGTGCGCTTTACCCCAACCTACTAGGATGTAGCTAAGCCCTTTTATTTAATCTTCTGGATAAGCCAACTTCTTTCTGTTTCTAATTAGAACCTTAGTCACATAACCAGCAGCCACATGATATATGTCTTTAAAAATATGAGTTCTTGTTGGATGCGGTATTGTACATCTATAATCCCACCACTGGGGAGGCTGAGGCAGGAGGATTACTGCAAAGTCAAAGCCAGCATGGGCTACATAGTAAGACACTGTCTCAAAAACAAACAAACAAACAAACGTGAACGATGAAAAACTACCAGTTCCCTCGATTCCTTTTCCCCACAATGCTCCATGAGCCCCCAGTTTGCGTCGGGCACAGTCACATTTCCTCCAACAGCGCCCAGGTCTCCTCACATCTCTCCTGCTATCCACTCTCAGCCACACTCTCAACACAGGCTACAGGGCTACCTAATAACTCTGCTGGCAGATAGATGCTCATCATGCACACCGTTCTTCCACAAACCACTAAACCTCAGAGGATGGTTTCATATAAAATGCCCCACCTATCATAGGTACATGGTTAACAATTTTCAAGATCTGCACATTAGCTTCTTCCCATAGGGAGAATTGAGAGCAGAAGCCAGGTGTCTATCAAGATCATGAGTTTCATTGCTGTATAGCATAAGCTATTTGCACTTCACTACCCAGTGTGAGCTGAGTGTCTGTCAGGCCGACTTCGAGCATGAAGATTTGATTTTTAATCTTCTATGGAAATTGCTTCATTGTTATATCTAAATATATTTTCTCAAAAATTGTTAAAAATCACAGTATCTCAAAATTAAAAGACTCTAGAGGCCACATCCTCCAATTTTTAATTCACAATATATTTTTCTCTTAAGAATACATAGCCATGGCATATAATGACAAGCCTTATTCATTTCCACAATCATTATTTTAAGTAATTTATGGTTCCTTTTCGAGGCAGACCCATCAAATTTGTGGTGTTAATAGCTACATTGGTGCTATTTGCACTTAGTTTTCCATAATTAGAAGTAATTTTGGAAGAGTTCAGAAAATATCGTTATTATTCCGTGTTCTGGAGTGTAGACCTATTTTCTCTAACATGTTTCTAATGACTACTTATCTTGGATGAGATGCACAGATTTCCTAAGCAAGTCTGCCAAGAAGAGTCACTAACTTTACTAACTTTAAAATCACATTCTGCTGCTCTAGCCTACCATTTAAAATGTTCTATAGAGTCTTCAACTGAAGAAAGTTCATTATGAGACCCAACACAGTTTTTAAAATAGCCTACATAGTTATTTAAGGGTACTTAGCCTCTCAATGTAGAGTTAAAGTTTTGGAATAGAAGATATCATCAATTAAAAAGATCATCCCCCATAAGAAATCAGTCATAATGACAAAGGAAATTTAACATCTATATTTTTTTTCAGTTCAAAATTTGCTTCCAGTGTGCAATACTACCATCCAATTGCCAAAGAAAGAATGGAAAAGAGATTCAAAATATTTATTATAATGTCAAATTCCTAAGTGTATTGCTTATGTGATGAATCAGTTTGCTCATATCAACATGAATAAGAAAATTGGCTGCCTCACCTTAAGAATTGGGTCAATGTGATTTTTCCTCCAGTGGAGAGTTACTGTTCCTACCTTTCTCTATTGTTTTATCCATTGAGATCTTGTCTACTCACAGCCAGGAAGGGCA